>ML986649.1:0-235436 GCA_010094045.1 Lojkania enalia
GTGGAAGTGATGGAGACTCGCAAGAAGAAACTAGGAGTGGACCATCCCTCCACGCTGACTAGCATGAGCAACCTTGCCTTCACTTGGAAAGGGCAGGGTCGTAATGCCGAAGCTATAAAGCTAATGAGTGAATGTGTGAGGCTAAGCCATGATATTCTAGACGCCAATCACCCTGTTTACATGTCTTCCTTGAAATTGCTAGCTGCATGGGAAGCAGAGCTAGCAGATGTTGGCTTAACCTTGGATGGCTAATCGAAGCCGGGTTAGTCGGCTCAAACGAATTTTCTCGTATGTAAAGATTCGCGCAAATTCGGTATTAGAACTTTACTTTTCTACTTATGTATTTACAAGATCCTTATAAACAGTTTGGATAATCATTCGAAAAAGGGTACTTGAAGGGTATTTAGGGAAGTGGTAGCCTAGATTTGATCTATGACCATGGTGGCATCGAACACGTGGCATTTTACCACCACCAGCAGAGAAGATGGCCGACCCACAGGCAAATGAAGGGACTCTTCCCTGATGACTGTCGCCGGGAAAGGCTTTGAAGCGAGCATTGTCGGTTTTACGATGTTATGAAGATGTGCACTTGCGGACATTTCGTCTAATAATGAAGGCCCACAGACGAATCCACATAACCATACTGGCAGCCTCCTACCTGAAACGCCCGCCGCGATAAATAACATGAATTAGTCAAACCGTTATTTCGAGTTGCCGCATGTCTTGCTCTGAAATCTGCTGCCTGGAAATCACACAGCTTTCGCGCTTTCGGTCTAATTAAAACTACTTTCGGTCTAATACAACCAAGAAATTGTGTGAGAAGTAGAGAGTTTTTTTGCAAGACAAGTCTAATATTATGTACCCACTCTACCCGGTCCTGGGGCAGCTCTAGAAGGGTAACAATGATGATTGCGTTCTGAAGGAGTGGCCCGAGAGACCTGACGTTCATGTGGAGGCCAGTATAAAAGATTCGAATCCACCACGCTCTGTTTACAATACACCCATGTTTACACTTTCAAGGAGTTGGCTAAAACAGAGACTATGTCGATCCATGTGGCATCTGTGATTTTCCGCACATTAAAAACCACAATTTCTCTAGCTATTGTGTGAACTACGGCCTCAAGCGGACCATAAATAAGCAGACCCTTCGCTGGTGTAGAGATAGTTGGCGGAGAAAACATATTTCACTCTAGTTATGTGCCTTTCTATTTTTCCAGCATTTGAAATGCTCAAAAGTATGGAGAAGAGTCCAAGTATGGTGGAGTCATAAGGCTTCTTATCCTTGCCATGGAAGAACAGTAAGAGCAGTATGTGTCACATGTTTCTACTATCCTATTATAGTTGGCCTGTTTTCAGGCCTATATAGTCTTGCTATTGCTAGCCTCTAGCTAGGCAGGCTACTTACCCTCCTTCAATACATCAATATTTGCCTCGGCAATTGATGCTGCCTGATACGCGACAGTATGATGGCGATTGCATCGAGCTGATGGAATTTTTATTATTAATAGTAACTATCGACAGTTAATTCCAGGGGTCAAGATTTGCGAGCTGTTGGGGATTTGGGGATATATAAATATCCACTCTCTTCCATCCTTCTCTACGCTGATTTTCACAGCTGCAAGTAGTTACCCAAAAGTCAACATATTAACGGCCAATGTGCTGTCCGCATCGGAGAGCGTACCTAAAACGCAGAAGCTAGATACATATGTAAGTAAAATTTGTAAGGTACCAGAACAGATGCCGAGGAGAACTGCCTTTACTGCTATCTGTTGAGAGTCAAGGAGCTATACATTACCTAATCTTCTGTTTTACTATATCAAGGCTAGTCCTTGATTGGTATTCTGCTACACAGAAAGCTATAAAACTAAAGCATTCACATAAACTAAAAATGGCACATAAAGATCTTATACTCTCCTAAATCTATAATTCTTTGATTTTATATATTACAAAGGTTGATAAGATATCTTTAGCCTAGCGATTAATCCACATAAGAACAATGAGTACCAATATGGGTTGCTGCTGAGCTCATTAATACACTGTAATACTTAAAGGCACAAGGATATTGAGTGCTCTTCGACGGGGGGGATTCACCTGGCTAGTGCAGGTAGATAAACACAGCTTCTCATTTGCTTTATATCTTCTCTAAATATATGTTCACAGGTATAATTAGCCGTCAAAAGGTCCCAATGAGTTACAGAATGCGAGATTCGTGCTCGAAGCGTACTAAAACTGAGTAGATATACGTCACATGTTTTGAGTGACTATTTTATTTTTCAAATCTTGAAGAACACTAGTGAAGCAGGATGTTGTAAAACTTTTAAACATTCTTAAACGCCGAAATTGAAGGACTTGGCGATAAATGGTGAACACCTCATAACATCCGTCTAGGGCGGTAATTATCACTCCAAAATGATGCTAAACACGCTACCTCCACAGTTCCCGTGCGGAAGTAAATCAAGTGCTTATGTTAATGGTCAGAAAATTGCGGACTAGAGTGGATATATAAATAATGCATCTCCGATTCATCATTTCTATACACATCCTATTCATAGTTGAGGTTAACTGTCTAAAAACGAAGGGGAGATTGAAAAATGCTTGTTGGGCATACTAAAATATCTCTGGATTTTATTTTACGCCCAGTCCGGTAGTGCTCCTTCCTCACCAAAAAGTCCTTGGACCGTTAGCGAGTGTTCTTATTAGTAAAATCTAGACATTGCCCTACTATGCCATTGCAATCATCAGGGACTCTGTTCAAATAGTTATGCTATGACAACAACCCGTATACTAAATGAACCTAACGGCCGAGACCCACGAGCTCCCTCAAGTCCTAGTCCAGAGGTATAAAAACAGCACCTCTCCCCTTCCGTTCCACTTCCCACACAAGAACCCGGTTTTATTCTTGAATTCACCGACAAGTTTGCGAACGGGGACCTCGCTTGGGTACCAAAAACTGTCCTGTCCACGGATCGTGCTCGGTGGGTTCTGGACGCTCTAAAATGCAAAAATTCTATCAACGAATGCGGACTGTGCTTTGGAACTAAAAACTAATATCCAACCGAGCAATGCTCGCTGCGCTCTGCATCCTCTAAAATGACTCGACGGCCTTGACAATGTGGACCTTACTTGGGCACTTAAACAGAGACAAGGTAGGTTGCATGTCCGCTATTATTCTTTCCTCTCTTCGGAGAGCCAAAATCGTCGAAGGGTGCTAGATATGTGACTGCCGCCTACTCGTAGCACATATTGGAGGAAGAGGTGGGCGAGGACTGGGGATATTAGTTGGGTACTAAAAACCCGTATAGAGTAGCTCAAGGTTGAGCATTCTTTGCTCTCTTCCAGGAACTACAAGATCAAAGAAAAAGAAACCATGGGGTTGCGTCTCGTTCGTAAAGTTCATGTTGCCGGAAAAATTCCATTAGGAATATCAGTTAGATATTGAAAACATTAACATGACGATTCAATATTTGCTATCATTATTCTCTTTGTAGAACTAAAAACTCAGAGGATCTATGCGTATGGGACTGCGTATGGGACTGCGTCTAGTTCGGAAACTTGATTGTGCCGTGAGAGGCGAATGGGGGTTATGGAGCCCGGATAGTACGCGATGATGATGAGTATTATGGACTATCGGTGATGAATATATATTCACTTCGCGGTAATCCTAGCTAGCTTTAAATGACATGTTATTCCTCATGGTTCTATTCCTTCACTTGACCACTACACTCTATATCAAGACTCCCTAGAGCGATCAACCAGCTTACCATTCCACACGAACATTTAAAGTACAATACACCCACAGCCAAAAACTCCCCTACTCCCAACTAACAACCTCCCTAGATCCGCACTATTCATCCTTTTACAGAAATAACCAATTAATCGCCTGAACAAACGAGAACGCTGTAATCTGCATAACCCCAAACCTGGCCACTGAACACTCCGCTCCACCCGTCGACGAAGGCGCAACGCTACTGTGCGTCTCATTGCTGCTAGTGCCATTAGATGCCGCAACACTAGTCGAGTAGGTTGGAGCCGGGCCGGTGTTAGGAGGGGTCGGGCTCGTCGTGTCTGACGAAGTAGGCAACAGAGGCGCTGAATGTGTGTCAACTTGAATGCCGGGACCAGCTGAGAACGAAGTAGAGGCGGCGGCGGTTGAGATAGTTTCGGGGGCCGTAGGGAAAGCTGTAGGTGCGGGATCGTAAGCATCTAACTCATCACGGGCCGAGTTGCGATTGCAGACGGGAGCTGGTATACCAATGTCTCGTGGCTTGACTGATGCGGGTGGAAGCTCTTCTATCTCCTCACGGTGCGCCATGTTGCCGTCTTTAGTGCCGGGTGAAGAATCCTCTGAAGGCATCATGTCGTCCATATGGGCGATATTGTAGTTGGCCATGCCGGTAGCGAGGACCGAAGCGGCGAGGAGCAAGATTCGGAAGAGCATTTTCGGTGCGAGCGGAGAAGCGGAAGCAGAGCTGAAGCCAGAACCGGGGGAGGGCTGCCGATTTATATACCACTCAATCCACAAAGCCCTGTCCTATTTTGACGCGCATCGCGCAACGATTTATGACGGCGTGTGCTAGTTCGTGCCCTCATTGGAACGCTGGGTGTGACCTGCCATTGGTCACAGTCACACTGGGCCGATGGTATTTCTTTAGCTGGGCATTAAGGAGCACGCAGATTGAAAGAGCACACACTGCGCGTTGTGCGGCTGCGTATGTTAATCGGGATGGATCCGACGCGTGCCTTCCGTCACAAAACTACTTTCAGTCGCCAGATGCTACACGCCCGCTCACGAGCTGTAGTATTGCACATTTGCTGGATTCTGCGTGCCCTGCATATCCGGCTTATACCCCTGATACGGATTGCCCTGCATTTCGTGTGTATTCGCCGTGGTACCTAATTCTGAGTATTGAGGATAATGCGGCGGCTGCGGGTTCTGTTGAGGATACTGCTGCGCGGGCCAGTTGTACTGCACCGGTGCTTGGGGAAAATCTGGCCCCTTGTACTCCGTTTGCCCCGGCGGTCCAGCGGCTGGCGGATTCTGTGCGTTTGCGGACTGGTCGTTTCGTCTACTTCTGCGTCTCCCGAGCAAAAAGAAGCCAACGCTGGCACCTATGATAAGTGCGAATACGGGGACACCGATGCCGATGCCAATTTTGGCCCCCGTGGAAAGCCCATTGGATGATGAGTCTGGAGTCTGCTCTGAAACGGCGGATGAAGCTGTGCCTGTACTGGTTGCTGAAGGCGATGTAGGCGGTGATGTGATCGGCGCCGTGTTGACGGCACTGGAAGCTAAGCTTGTTGATGTTGTTCCGCCAGTCCCCACGGCAGCAGTTGCGAGATATATTTTCACATCAGACGGAAGGTCTAGGTACCACTGCGGAGTTTCCCCAGCAAGGAGCGACGATACAAGTTCGGATTGAAAGCCCGTGGGGTTGGCGATAGCATAGGAAATCGTTTCCGGGGGAATGGCTGTAGCAAGGACGCTTAGTACACTCGATCCCGCCGCATCCGTAAACTCTTGCCGCCTATCCAGGTATACATGGTACGTCCCAGCCGTGATAGTGGGAAACACGAATGCGATTATAGGCGCGATCTTCATTGTGGGAGATTGCGTGGTGGAACGATGATGAAGTTGAGGGAACAAGCAGAACCGGGGACGGCGGCCCTCTTAAAGACATGATTCGCATCCCGAAATACGAAACGAGCCTTGCCAACAGAGAACGTGCCCCATTGCGACAGCTAACGATAGGTCAAGCGGCCGGTGAACCCTTGTGGCCTCGTCATGTAGCGGGGTTGCCTCGTATTCTGACGGACTAAGACTTAGCCAAGCACTCCTAGACTGGCCTTACATTCTAATCTCGTTTCAACTAATTTATAAGTCAAGCTGCCATTCATTGATGGTTTCTGGGTCAAATCTGTAGAGATCCAGATCAAGGTCGTTTGCTGTGTTCCAGGTGGCCTTGAGCCAAAATATTAGGGAGAACCATCCTTCGAACGCCTCTCTGCGCTTTGCGCTCTCCGATTATACGGAAAGCAACACTTGCTCCAATGAAGTGCTACGGCAGGGAGCACGACACCAATACCGACTTTCGCCCTTGTCGAGAGATCGTTTCTAGATGTACGGGCAGCTGAGAGTTGAGTCGCTGATGTACACGGTGTTGCTGAAATACTTGAGCCAGCTATATGCATTGATGCTGGAGTCGGCCGGTGTTGCAGAAATTCGCAAACCGTGTGAGTCGTGCCATCGAGGACTACCAAAGCGGAGCTCGCGAAACATAGCAGAATACTTATCCAGTTTAAATCCTTCCACCATCCAACAAGAACCGTAGTTCCCTAGAAATGGCGTGTTCTGGAGACTGGATGAAGTCGCTGTTCAACGTCGAAAAGGGAAATGTGGAGTTGAGCCCAAACGGCGGATCTTTCCCGATTGGCTCGTCTACGATGAACAGCCGAACTGAGGTCGTTTAAGATAATAGAATATTTGGATTGCATCCATGAAATATCTCTAATAGCAGTATTAGAAATCAAATGGAACCAGTCGATCTAGTAGGATATCCATACCCATCCACCATTACTCCGCACTATCCTTAGACTCGCCAAAGGAACCGTGGCATAAGCTAGTTCATATGTACGATATCATATGCTCATAAACGCCGATCTTGTTATCCCCCAAACGCTCCGAATGTTCTCTGATTCTCCGAGCAATGCAAATTACCATAAGCTATCTCCACCGGCCTGCACTACCTTCTTAGACTTGGCCCCTTCTAAGGTCCGCCCTTCGGTTTCTGCTTGTAGTCCACTATACTCCTCGTCTTCGCTGCCAACGCGACAAATTTACCAATCTTGGGATCATATGCCGCACTAACATCTAGTGTCATCTTGGCTTTATCCCCGATAATCTCGATCAGGCCCGAAACTACAAAAGTACCTCTCGGCGGATCATCCATTACATTCGTCCAAGGGGGTTTGTAGTTTTTGCGAAAAGTTTGCCGGAAGGCGGAAAGATCAATGGTGACGGCTGCCGAGGGGCTAGGCAGCTTGAAACCTTTGAGTTCGTAAAAAGGGTCCTCAAGAGGCGCTGCGGGTTGTTTCGAGTCCAACGATTCTGACGGAGCGGCGGATGGAGGAGTTTGTTGCTGTTGCGTTTCTGAGTCGGGCGGCGTGGAAGCTGGAACTTTGGATGGGGTTGTTGGAGGTGGCTTTGGGACAGGTTCTTGGAGGGCTGATGAAGGTGTTGGCGTTACTGTAATTTGCATAGGCGTGTTTTTGTCTTGTTTCGACTCGCCCCATCCGAAATATTTCTTTATTGCCTGCCATTGCTTACCAAGTCTCATTTTGGAATCAGCATAGACAGAATTTGCAACCGCTGTGGGGACGAGGAGGTTGGCCAGACGCTTGTGATGCATGTCGTGGACTGGCCGTGTCGCCCGCCGAAACTCCAGATCCTCTGTCAACTCTATCCCGGGTCTCTCGTATTCTATTGGCGGGCCGTCTGGAAACTTGACCTCTACCCAAATGGCACCTTTCTTGGTATTGATGTTCCCGAGACGACGCTTATATTGGGGATTTTTGGCGGCAATATCGCGGACAAGGCCAATCAATTCCCCTCTCACGCGTTCTATGCGTTTGCGGTCTGGCGCTATGCGAACGAATTCCAGCCATTCAGGATCTGAGCCTTTGTAGAATGTCCGTGGTTTTGCGCGGGAGAAGCCAGTGGGAAAGAATAAGAGTGCCTCGCTGTCCTCCTCGTCGTCTCTATCCTCCTCTTCCTCTTCCTGTCTGTCGTCCTCCTCTCCGTCGGCGACGTCCCGAACCTTGTTTCTCAGTTCCCGCCGCCGAGCACGTCGCTTGACTTCTTCCTCCTCTTCGTCTAACGGGATATCGATGTATCGAAGCAATTCGTAGCCGGCAAATAGAGCAAAGGTTGTGCCAAGAACACGACTGCATCTTTGAATTAGCACATCCAAAGCGTCGACGCATTAAAGGAGGGGAAACACTAACGAACGGGTAAAGAAGTGTCTCCTAAACCGGACTCGCTGAATCTGAATATTCTGATGCCCATCACGCGCAGCCGAGCGTATTAAATGCTGTGATGGGATCCTGTTGAAGAGAGAGAAACTCCTCCGTAATATCTGTGCCTTGAACATGTGAGGCTGCCACTACGCGGGGGAAGAGGAAGCGAGCGAGTTACGAAATTCGGGTAGACGCGGCGGTCGACATGAAGATGTGGGCCTGGCGTTTATGTTTATGAATATGTACCTTGGTGAGAATAATAAGGCGTAGAAGTAGCGAAAGCTAGGGATGAATGCAAGGCTGGTGGTCCAGATTCCGCTACGAGTCGGCGAATGTGGACGGCAAGTTCCGATGGACAGCTGCTTGACACCTCTTGTGTCTTCGACGTCCGTTATCTCGACCGCAGCTCCCACAACCGCAAACTCCTTATCGCTACAACTCACCATGAGGCTGTCCTGGGGCTTCATTCTCTCCTCGTTGTACAGTTCCGCCGCCGCATCCAAGGCCGGACATGTCTACATATATGACCCCGTCGCGAAGTCTACGCCCCGGCAACCGCCATCTGTGAGCCCCGAGACGGCTCGATTGATACTTGCACAGCGCCTTGGACTATCGCAATTCCACTCGTTGAATAACCCGAGCGATGAACTTATTCAGAGCCTAAATGCATATGGCGGGAAGCGGCAGAGGCTGTTCGGGGAGAACTACGGGAGGCAAAGCAATGCCCATGCATTGATCTGGATTGAGGATGTAGAAGATGCAAAAGGTTGTCATCGTAATGGGATCATATACTATATGGAGGCTGACGGTTCAATGTAGCAATAATCGGAGACTCTTCAGCTTGGTCCGCCGAATTCTCAATCTCTAGTCCGCCGTCATCCTCCGACAGCGACCGCCTAATCCAAGACTTGATCCTGCAAGCGGAATCTCTACCCAATAAAGACGATCCTCACGCCTTAACATACAAATCTGGCGTCTCTATTGAAGCGGAGCTGTATCCGCTCAAACAATCAGACACCTACAGGATCAACGACTATCTAAATGTATTCCACGCGGGAAAGGTATCCACCGACATTCCCAAGCTTTCAGGAAAACAGCATTAACGAACCACAGAATGACAAAATCTCCCCATCCACTCTTGCCTTCAGCATTTCCACCCTCCTCGCCCTCTCAAAATCCGGCCTCAAAAGCAAAGACTCCGGGATCACGTTCCCCATTACCGTCATCCTCATGCCCCCTTCCACCTCGAACCGCAAGCGTTCTGCCTACCCTTACGGGACCTATGACCTCCCTTCCTCCCCCATCCACCGCGAGCAACCCGAACTACTCCTCTCCCTTTCCGCCCCGCAATCCTCCACCAATCCAACAACGCCCAGCGGCGTCCCATCCTTGCAAATATCCGAATCGGAAAACACCACTGCCCCCCTCGGCATCCTCCCCGTCTGCTTCAAGTCGCAGGAGCTCTGTACCTCGAAAACGCACTCCTGCTCCGGCCACGGTTCTTGCGCGCAGCTGCTTGGGAAACCCGACTGTTATGCCTGCGTTTGCCAGGCTTCAGTCAAGAAGGTCGACGGCAAGAATAAGACAACATACTGGGGTGGTCCAGCTTGCCAGAAGAAAGACATTAGCGTGCCTTTCTGGTTATTTGCTGGGACAGGTGTATTTATTGCGTTCTTGATCGCTAGTGCGATTGGTATGATGTACAGCATGGGTGGTGAGGAGTTGCCGAGCGTAATCGGGGCGGGAGTTAGTGGGCCGGCCAGGAAGTAAATTGAGCAGAAAGCTAGAAATTTCGAGCCCGGGAATGGAGATATGGACTGCAGGTGTGGGCTTGTATATCGGTGTATGAGATATTTTCCCTTTACAGCGCAAAGCACGGAGCTGTGTATAAGTACATTGGCTACTTTGGATTGATATGGGTTATAGGCGTCTGTAGCATCTGCAATTTATTCTATATACTAAATACGATGC
The DNA here is from genome assembly GCA_010094045.1 of Lojkania enalia. NCBI lineage: Eukaryota > Fungi > Ascomycota > Dothideomycetes > Pleosporales > Lojkania > Lojkania enalia. The sequence goes on from ML986649.1 coordinate 9,985, forward strand.
TTGAGCGAGGATGAAATTGAAAAGCAGATTGATTGTTCATACATATGCCCTGAGTATCATCTCAATATTGAATGGACGCCGTCCGCCCACGAGCGCCTTCAACACCGCAACGCCGTCAATGCAATGGTTTGGAGTTGCTTCTATTCCGTAGCTCCCAGCCCTTTTTTAGCTGGGAATGTCACCAACCGTATTGTACTCCATGAATGCACTTCTCCCCATGCCTCTGCTCGCCTAAAAATGACCTGATTCACGGCCCCTCGTCTCGTTCCTCAGTGCTTGCCTTTCTTCTTCTTTCCTTTGGCGGCCTTCTCCGCTGGTCCACCGCTCTCAACAATCACGGCGTCATCATCACTTCCAGCTTTGGCGCTGGGCTTCGAAGCAGCAGCATCGGCCTTTTTCTTCTCGTCGTCATCTAGCTCTTTCATGAAGTTTGACTGGATTTCCGCCTTGCGCTTCTCCCACCATTCTTTTTCTGCCGGAGCGGTAGACAGGATATCCGAGAGGCGGTCTCGGATGCGCTGATTCTGAGCCATTTCAGATGCGGATTGGAATATGACTTGACCCCAGTTGGGGGCGAAAGCATTGGCCTGAAAGTAATATTAAAACAATCCTTAGGAGAAGATATAAGCAATGTACCTCGTTGACAACGTCTCGCAACTCCTCTTCAATCTCCTTCTCGGCCCGCTGAAACCGTTGCCATAAATCGTCGCCTACGCTGCCCCGCTGCAACAGTACTTGCATTGCCTGCTTGGCTTCCCTGATCTGGACTATCCGATGGATATCCTCGGTCGCGCGCCTTAGTAGTGCAGCTTTAAGGATGCTGTCGGGGACTTTGGGGTTCTCCATGTGAAGTAGTGAGAGGTAGACGTTGCGCTGGATGTGTGGGGGAAACCATGGCTCCAGCGATGCGGCTTTCGCGGCTTTGCGTTTGCGATATAGATTTGAGAACACAGCAAGTGATCCAATGAGAATAGTTAGGTAGGCGAATGGGATAGAGAGGGTGAGCCAGTCAACAGCGTCGAAGGGCCACATGTTGGGCAACGTCTATTCCAGTCAGGAACCCGTGTCTCTTAACAGCAATCTTTGGTTACAACAATTTCGGAAAGGCGAGGACAAAGTTAAAAGAGCGGCGGCACCATGTGCGACTCGAAGGAACAGAACGAAACGAGCCGAGCGGTGAAGAGGGGAGAATAATTACCGGATTGCGGAGCGCGCGCAAATAGGTGAGGTTAATACACCTTTGACGGATTGAGGACAGATATTCTGGCAGCGCTACATCGGGATTACTATTTACCGAAGGCGGTGAGTAGAGGTTCTGCCGCTGCGCGGGAGGAAGCTGCGTTCGTCATTTCGGCAGCCTTCCACGCCTTACTAACGTTCACTATCACTAGAGCTTTTGTCTACCTACCACCCTACGCCACCCCCTTCTCTCGACCTTTAATATTCAACTACGACAGCACTAGAATTTGAAAGCTTCGAATTCAATACCGACACCTAACAAGAGAGCATAGGATGATACTCCGGTTTGTGAGCCGAGAGGGCCAGTTCCGGCTCAATGTGGAGCCCACCACGACCTTTCCAGAGATTATACCCCAGATAGCAGAGAAGTTACCTCCGAATGTCGACATATCGAGCATTAGCGTTAGCAACCGACCCCACGGAGGAGATTCAAGAATGCTCAAGTCCCTCAAGGGCGTGACTTTCCAGCAGGTTGGCTTGACGTAGGGAGTTTACCTCATTCTGATGGACGCAGCTAACAATACGATAGCCACGGTGCACAGTTATTTCTGGACTTCAAAGAGCAGTCCTCCGTATCGAATGGTCACGCCGAAGCTCCATCAGGCGCCGTCAGACTGAATGGCCGTGCCGTCTCCCCCTCCGAAGCCCCCACTGCACCCCTGGGCTCGCCCACACAGCTAATCAAGAATCCCTGGGAAGTGGTCAAACAGTCCATGCTCGATGACAGGTTAGACAAACTCGATGGCAAGATTCCGCGGAAGCTGGATCAGAAGATGTGTCGGCATGGTCCAAAGGGAATGTGCGACTACTGCATGCCCTTGGAACCGTATGCCCCGGAGTACCTATCAGAGAAGAAGATCAAGCATCTCTCGTTCCATTCCTATCTAAGGAAGATCAACACGGGGAAGAATAAGCCGGAGAGCGGAAGCTCGTACATGCCGCCGCTGAGCGAACCGTATTATCGCGTAAGACCAGATTGCCCGTCGGGACATAAGCCGTTTCCGGAGGGTATTTGCACGAAGTGCCAGCCTAGCGCTATTTCGTTACAGCAGCAGGAATACCGTATGGTGGATCATGTCGAGTTTGCATCGGTGGGAGTAGTGGATGATTTCATTAACTTCTGGCGGAGTACTGGATACCAGAGGCTAGGATTTCTCTATGGTCGATATGAGGAATACGAGGAGGTGCCCTTGGGTACGAAAGCAGTTGTAGAAGCCATCTATGAACCTCCACAAGTTGGAGAGGTTGATGGTATTTCATTAGGGGAATGGGAGAACGAGTATGAAATTGATGAACTAGCCCGACAATGTGGATTGCAGAAGGTTGGCGTCATCTTCACGGACCTGCTTGATGCTGGAGAAGGAGACGGGTCCGTTGTATGCAAACGGCATGTTGACTCTTATTTCCTCTCGTCACTTGAGATCGTCTTTGCTGCAAGGTATCAGGCGAAGCATCCCCGGCCATCCAAATGGAGCGAAACTGGCAGGTTCGGGTCAAATTTTGTCACTTGTGTCATCAGCGGCGATGAAAATGGCGCTATTGGCATCTCGTCCTATCAGGCTTCGAATGCAGCTGTGGAAATGGTTCGTGCAGACATCATCGAGCCTTCAGCAGAGCCTTCAGTTATGCTTGTTCAGACAGAAGATGACAATGAAGCATTAAACCGAGCACGGTACATACCAGAGGTCTTCTACCGCCATATCAACGAGTACGGAGCCAACGTCCAGGAAAACGCAAAGCCGGCTTTCCCCGTTGATTATCTACTCGTTACTTTAACGCACGGTTTCCCTAACCAACCGAATCCACTTTTCACAGGCCCCAGGTTTCCAATCGAGAACCGAGAGATCATAGGCGAGGTTCAAGAAATATCGGCACTCGCGAAGCAGCTCAACGCGAAGGCAAATGGCATTGCCCTCAACTCAACAAGCGGCCTCAACGCTATTTCAAACTTTCATCTTCTCGCGTTCCTCCACGGACTCGGCATTCTAACAAAGGTAGATTTCCCTTCGTGAACTAATGATTATAGCTAAATGTCTCCATCATCTAGGACGAAGAATCTCTACTATGCAAAGTGGCTTCAGAGCACGATCTATCGGAAGGCTATCAGCTCCAGCAAACAGCAGGCTGGGCCACGTTATTGACCATCCTAAAAGAATCTGGTGAGCGGCCCCCCAAGCGTTCCTATACACCCACTTTCACGAATCCAGCTAGGGGGTCGTCGTCTCATGCTCTCCGGCGGCAGTCCTCTCTGGGCTCTGACTCTGATACTGGACAGTTGGCTAAGAGGGTTAAGGGGGTTAGCTTGAAAGGACAGTAGTATCTTTATGATCATCTGTTTCTTCACGCACCTACCTTTTAGATCGATTGTGATTGCGAACGATGCCCCGATTAGCATTCCATATGTTAAAATTTATCCTATATCATCGAACCCAAGGCATATGCGCGAATTCGGACATGGCAATGGCATGCGACAGGGACGTTGCAGGTTTGGCGCACGGGGGAGGTAGCTATCAGTGCTAAGAGTAGGATTGCAATATGAATGAAATAGAAGTATGGTATAGCGGACTTCAATCCGAAATACCCACTGAACTAAAATTGTTTTTGTTTTATGGATATTCATCAGTTGTATGCAATGACGTGATTGGAGAAGCGGCGGTGGTCTGTGCTTTGAACGTGAAGACGCGTCTGTATCTTTCGCGTTCGCGTTCCACTTCAGCCTGGACTGCCACACTTCTCCCACCAAACTAGAAGACAGGACGGAATGGCCGACTTTTTCAATATCAAAGCGCGGCAAGCTGCTGCAGCACAAGCTATCTCATTAAAAGCCCCAACGACGAAGCAGGAGCCCAATCGCATGCAACCATGGGTGGAGAAATAGTAGGCAATGCCCCGATCAGTCCGTACGTCTGCAAGATATCTTAACAAGCCACTCCCAGCCGCCCAAAAACCCTCTCCGAAGTCACAGCACAAGACAACACCATCCAGATCCTTTCTCGCACCCTCCAATCAACTAATCTCCCGCACATGCTCTTCTACGGCCCTCCCGGCACCGGCAAAACATCGACGATCCTCGCCCTCGCAAAACAGCTGTACGGCCCCGAACTCATGAAATCGAGGGTATTGGAACTAAATGCTTCGGACGAACGCGGCATATCCATTGTGCGGCAGAAAGTCAAGGATTTTGCGCGACAGCAGCTCAGCGCAGCGCCGAACTACAACGTCATGGTCGAAGACAAAGATGGCAGCGGGGACGGAGGCATCAAGCAAGTGCGATACCGGGAAAAGTATCCGTGCCCGCCGTTCAAAATCGTGGTACTGGATGAGGCAGATAGCATGACGCAGGATGCACAGAGCGCGCTGCGCAGGACCATGGAGACGTATAGTAAGGTGACGCGGTTCTGTCTGGTGTGCAATTATGTCACGCGGATTATTGATCCGTTAGCGTCGAGGTGTAGCAAGTTTAGGTTTAAGAGTTTGGATCAGGGGAATGCAGTGAGAAGGGTGGAGGATATTGCAAGGTTGGAAGATGTGCGGTTGGGCATGGGTGTTAGTGAGGAGCTTGTGAGAGTTAGCGAGGGTGATTTGAGGAAGGCGATTACTTTTTTGCAGTCTGCGGCGAGATTGGTTGGGAGCGTAGCAGAGGGGGGAAAGAGGGGGGTTGTCGAGGATGAAGAGGACGAGATGGATGTTGATGGGGTGGATGACGACCAAGTACGGGTTGTGAGTGTGAAGAGTGTTCAAGAGATTGCGGGAGTGATTCCAACGGCGACGATGGATGGGCTCAATGATGCGATTTTCCCGCAAAGCGTGAAGAAGATCAAGTATGAGACGGTTGCGAAGGTTGTCGAGGAGATGATTGCGGAGGGGTGGAGCGCGGCGCAGACAGTCGGTCAGCTGTATGAGAGGGTTATGTATGATGAGCGCGTGGGAGACTTGCAGAAGATGAAGATTGCGGGGATCTTTAGTGAAACGGATAAGAGGCTGGTGGATGGTGGAGACGAACATCTTGCGGTACTGGATCTGGGGCTGAGAATATCAGGGGTGCTGTGTCAAGGATGAGGCGGATGAATGATAGCAGGAATGATCGGGCAGGAGACTACGTTGGGAGACATTTTGGCGCTAGACGGTCCGTAACAGAGTATTGCTTGCAATGCTCCAGCTAGAAGGACCCATCGGGTACTAGTCTGTACATTTGTCTTCGCGCTGGAACGAGCAAACGAGCTGCCTCTCGGGCTTATTCCCTCAAACGGAAGCTCGTAGAGCATACTTCACTTAAGTTGCCATCAAAGCCACAATTGACGTACTTCTCGGCTTCATATGCTCTCATTCACGTCTACTGCGCACCCGCAATTCCTCTTTTGTGGATGCTCCCGTGTTGTGGATGCTTGAGCAGCAGGGATTCCCCGCGGAGGCTACCCCAAAAAGGAAGTACCTAGGTACAATCCGCGGCTTCACAGCACGTCAACCATCTACATGTGAACCAGATTTACTCATGCAATTCCTGATTCTGTCACACCCAGCGCGTTCGGGTGTACTGCCTTGTGAATATTCTCGGCCGGCAGATATATAAGGAGTGCTTGCTTCCACTCTTCTTCCCAGGCACGCAGGACAACTACAAGCTACCTCACATATTTCCCCGTGATCCTAAATCGAGCTTATAACTTACATCAGCCACGCCCGCCATTAACAAGACAAAACAAGAATAGCTAGAAACATGGCCGCGCCCGCAGACAAAACCATAAAATCCCTTGACGGAAAATGGGTCATCGTACGCCTCCCCCGCCTCCCTCGTAGTCATACTAATTGCATCAGAACAAATCAATCTCCGACTCTCCAGACTCTGTCCTCGCGCTCCAAGGCATCTCCTGGCTAACCCGCAAAGCTATCAACCTCGCCACTGTCACCCTGCACATAAAATCCTACCAAGCCCCCCCCGACGGCTCGCCCTCAGACCCGCCCGTCACCCACTTCGACATCAGCCAAACGCTAACTGGCGGCCTGTCGGGGACCACAGAGAAGCGCAACCTCGACTGGAAATGGCGGCCGCACAGCGACTGGCTCTTCGGCGATCTGCGGGGCCGCTCCCGCTGGACCACGTTCGACGAGCTGAAGAAGGAGAATGCGGGCAAGGGCTCCTTAGAGGAGGATGCAGTATTTCTATGTGAGGGGTGGATGGAGGGCGCGGAGGTGGTAGAGAGCTTTGTGGAGAGCGAGAAGGGGTGGACGGGGTGGCAGGTTTGGGGGTTCGTGGAGGTGGGCGGGGAGAGGAGGCATGCGAGGCGGTTTGTTGTAAGGAAAGGGGAGAGTGTCGAGAGGATTCGGCTTGTGTATGATTGGGCGGGGAAGTTGGATGAGTAAGGAAGGTCTTGTTTCATAAGCATCGTTTGTGGATGAGCGGAAATGGGGAAGTGCTTATTATTTCCGGGCTATCGATATGGGTTCAAAAGAATCGGCTCAAACTTGGTGTCTCAGTGAGGCGAAGAGTGTCTAGGAAATACCTCTTTGCTCCTGCATGTCTTGTTTTTGGCATTGGTGCCGGAGATTCTTCGAGCTTCGTCATGGCTTTTCTTTCTTAATGGATTTTAATCTCCGGCAATGATGCATTCTAAGACCTGGACGCGTCTTTTGAGTATTCACTCCGATTGAAGGATGATGTATATCAGAGCCATATCCTGCTCTTTGTTTTCCTATTTCTTCACTGCCTTTTTTTTAAATTCATCTTGATCGAGGGACTAGCATTCTAAGAGATCGGGCGCGCTTATGGCAATGGTTGAGTTGCCGTGACATTTGTAGTGTGGACGCATTCAGTCTATTGATTTTTATTTTCAACAGTGATTATCGTCGTTTCCTTTACTTTATCATCTTCAAAGTCGAGGCGGGGAGTGATATTTATATATCACCATTCCTTATATTGACATTATAAAGCTCCCATAAATAAACTCAAATAAAGTCGGAAAGAGTTTTCGTAGTTATTTCACCTTAGAAGATAGTGTCTGCCTCCATATATCGAGATCGTTGATTCATTTAGGAGTGTACACCGCGGCAAATATCATGACATTCAAAAAATGGCCAGAGTGTGCGGCGATATGCTGACACCATGGAAGCCTATGTGCCCCATAGTCCCGAAATGCTTCAAGTCTTCTGGGGAAGCTGATTTCATGATTAAAATGCATTATGCTTAAGACGTGATTGATTCGCCGTCTTCAAAGTTAGGATCTGTGCTCAATTGTAAACAAAACTAGATCAAGCGAGAGCTATCACGGGACAGAGTCTTATGGAGTAGGAAACCGAATGGGCAGGGGTACGCGAGACTTGAGATGAGTAGGTCAAAACGATCTGTTCTGGAACCAAATTCTCCTCTGTGTTGATTTTGTGGCTAATGTGATGCCTAGAGCTACGCATCACGGTATGCCAGAAAGAAAAACCTTGGACTCCAAGTGAGTCTTGTCGATATCGTATCTTAAAATGAACTATTAGGTAGGTCTAGTCATATAATAGTAGCACTGTTTCGGATTGGGGGGGCTTTAAACGGTCAGCTAGAGGATAAAATTGCCTACAAAACTTCTAGAGAACTGGAGGCGGTCGTGATTAGCTACCACAAAGTTAGCTAGTTCTCGAAGGGTGTTCCTCGGACTTCCCAAAACATAATGGGCGTCGACAACTTTGGAGAGGGCTGTGGGCGGAGTCGCCATTCGCAATCATAAGGAACGCTAGAGAGGATATGTCCGGGGCCAGTGATAGTGCCAAAATTACAACGATATCGGAATCGGCGCTGTCGAAATAGTTTAAGAGGCTGAAACGTGATTTATATGTCGCGCGTCGTTCGCTCGTCGTTCGCTCTAGACTGGGCGGGACGGCTCGTAGCGTCCGCCACACTAGCAGGGCCAAACATTGATGCAGGGATCATTTCGTGGTTTCTTGGCACTCAATGCCAAATTGGGATATTCCCGGCACGTAGCAGCTCCAACTAGAGCCAAGGTACTGCGGAGATCGTGATCATGAAATGGGTCTTGTTGCACCCTTAGTTATTGAGCATCCGAATACTTCGCCGTGCAAACGATGCTCTTGAGTCTCGAGCAGCCACTGCTCAATTGGTGATGTCGAAGGATGGCTTCCCCGTTCGAAGCCCTGTCTCAATCGGAGGAAAAGAATGATCGAGGATCAGCCACGGCTTCCCCTGTGCTGAATGGGGGCCTACAAGCGCAGAACTTCAGTGCGGAGTTACGGCTATTGCTAGAGCAGCGCATCCTTAGTTCTTTTGATAATCGATTTTTCAGCACATCGATATGTCCGTCAAACCACCAGCCTCTTGAATGAGCGATTGGAAGCCACTATCTTCATTCTTACGCATCATGAGGCTATTCAACTAGCTAAAGTTGCCCAAAAGCTTGACGTAGTGGGCTCGACTAGTACCATTGTCGATGTGGCGAGCTAACTAGCAGAGAGCAAGGATTTCGATGAAACGCAGGTAGAAAATATCAAGTTTGCTATTCAAATTGCCTAAGTATTCAATAACAGCGTCGATCTAGTCAAGTTCGCCCCATGAAGACTGTCGCGTATCAGGGAGCATCAATTGCTGAGGCAAATATTGATGTATTGAAGGAGGGTAAGTGGCCTGCTTCGGCAGAAGCTGGCCATGGCGAGACTATATAGGCCTGAAAACAGACCAACTATAATAGGATAGTAGAAACATGTGACAAAGACGAATCCATTACTACTCTTGCGGAGTTCGTGATTAACTACGACCAAAATCATTGCCCAAAAGCTACCGCGAGAGGACGAATCGAATATCAATACGGCAAAGACTATCTCGATTAAACTGCTTGAAGCAGGGCCCAATGCTATTGTTATCGGTTTGTCAAACGAGGAGACGTTTCCTTTGGCGATGATTCGGTCAAGGAAAGTCCAAACGTTGAAATCGCCAGTGCTCCGGTAGTCTGTGCTATAGAGAGAACGCCAGCGCTTCTCAAGAAGCTCAGTCCAGAAATAAAGGAGTCTGTTGTTGAAAAGTTGAAGAAATACCACCGCGTAGCTTCAATTGCCAACGAGCCGCAAGTTATCCCCGCTTTAATCGGGCTCAATCTTACATCCTCTAATACGATTGCCTCTACGAGCCAGCCGGCCTTTGTTCAAGCCACAAAAGGACTCATTTCCAAGAGAGCACCCAAGGAATTGCATACGAATGAGACCAACTAGAGTGTGACGCTCAACAGTGCCGTTATATCCGCTGCCTAGTTAGCGTAAAGCACTAATATGTGCATCATAGATGGCCGAAAAGACGAAGAGGGTACAGATACTGACGTCATCAAGTTGTTGGCTAAAAATTAGGTAAATTGGGAAGCCCTGTTCTGCAGCAACGATGAGCGCATCATGGAGGAGTCAGGGACAGTCTATAGTTTTGCTGCTTATTTTGAAGAGTTACTTTAATATCTAAAGAAGGCTAGGCCTTAGGATAAGGATTTGCCTTTGGACCATCTTCTACGGCGCAAACCGAATTTGGTGGAACTGGAGCTTTCGAAAGAGAATTCAGAGACTCCTATTCTATATGTCGATGTAGCCGATCAAATCTTGGAGTCCTTCATTTGGATTTAATCTTAGTAGGTAAATGACTCAAGCAAGAGAGTACAACGAGTATTGAACCACTTATCATCATGTGAAAATCTGTTGTCGAAGTACTGTGGCAACTTCAGCACACTAAGGTTGAGGCGTATGCGTGACTAGCTGATGCTGTCTTTTCTCCATCGCTTCTTTACTATCAGCCAATCGACACTGCTCCTACCTATCTACGATTCATGAATATTAACCAAGCGGAACTTATCGATACCTTTCGGTCCCGCTTGCAGTATCCTCACCCCATGGTCACGAATGAGGATGCGTCACGCCTGGAGAAAAAGAAAATCGATAGAATGTTTGACGCCGAAGTCCTTGGTCTTGTTGAAGAGGAATATACCAATCTTGCAGAGCCTGAAGATGAACTGGATAGCCTCATGTCAACCTAGCTTTCAAGTCATCGGATATTCGCGCCACTATAGGCATCCGTTATAGGTATGTCATTGAGATCGGATTCAACCTTCAGAATATCTTGAAGCTGTATCGGCACAAGATCCTGTCCCAGTATCTCAATTTGAGCATTCCGTAAGTTCTTCAAGTCTTAGACTTTTTCGGAAACCTTCTAGGAGATCCGGAGTCAGCGCTTGCACCTCTTAGTGACAGAAACTGAGCGCCGCGGGATTCGATGTAGAGGAGATTTATTATGTTTCTGAAGATTGAGAAACATCCTCCTCTCAACTTGGAGTGGAAGAGATCAAAGCTCTTATAACCTGCAAGACCTTTCGTAACGAGGTAGGGTGGCAAAGCTAGCATTTTAGGATGGAGCCATTAGGAAATATATTTCGTCTAATAAGCTTTTTGAAAGGTCGCTGCAAGATGCCGTGACATGAGCGCACAGGCCCAAATGTACTCTGCGATCTAATTGCTGAATTGAGCCCTTTGGGAAACACTGCGAGCCATTCCAATGAAGAATACGGCTCTGTGGGAGGTACGGCAAGGCAAAAAATTGACGTAAAACTGAGGTAGGAAGAGAAATAGAGAAATTATAGTGCTGGACTCTGCCATTAGTTCAAAGAGAGCTTTCGCCTGTGTGGCTCGGGAATTACTCAATATAATTTGCAACGAGATGATGATATACTAGATATGAAGACAAGCCACGTATTATGACCATATGGTTTGACTCATTTGGCGATACTGATGTCTGATGTTAAGTGGCCAGATAGAAGGAGGAAAGGTGTCGATGAAATGCTTTGCTGATCACCTCGTGGTACCGAATGAATTAGACGTTCCATATTCTGAATAATGTAAGGGTATTCAGTATTCAATATCCCAGTCGGTCTAAAAAGAGGTGCATGTAATAGCAGCGACTAGATCATGGAGGTCTTGAATTTATATTATAGTAATAACCTTCGTCCTGTCGAAGAGGTTTGGCTTTGCGAATAATTGATCATCGGGCTTGTCAATATTACGCACCTCCATCAAACCAACACGCCTAAATGTTTCGGACTCGTGATGCACTTCTACAGTCACAGCCTCAAGGATCAAAAATACATTAAGAGTTTTCGTTTCTGCTAAGCGCAACAAAGCCAGGTGGACCGGGTCAGTAAACTCCCCTAAATGTGGCTGGTCCCAATGAGGATGCACCGAAGACCAGGTTGGGAACTGGAAGTCCGGATCTTTCAGAAATGTCCACTTCTTTTGCAATAGGTTGTGTTGGGTTAGTTCCACTTGGCCCTTGACGGAGATTTGAGCGCTAACAACTCGACCGGTTGTATCTGCACCATAAGGGACAGATTTGGACCCAACGATAGTATAAAATACGCGATCATTCGGGCCGATATCGACGTATCGAATTTCTTTATTCACCGAAGCCCATGACCAACTTGGAGCTACGTATTGACGCGGCAATTGATGACTTCTTATCTTAATCCAGATCAGCGCAGCAGGATCATTCTGCCATATTCCTGCAAGGTAGTGCGAGTCCGGCATAACGTTGCTCATCTTCTTGGCTAAGCTGGATATTGCGGGAAGGCGGTCGGTCGGGAAGGTTAATGCCAACTGCGAGTACCTCTCTACTAGTCGGTTCCAGCGGACATATCGAGCTGAATCAAATGACAAGGTCCGAGAGGCTTTTGCTGAACCTAGTAGGTCTAAGTAGCTAAGTCTTCCGAATTCTTGTGAAAGATCTTTACTGCCACATTCGCAGTAGGTGGCGTCCCTACATTCCCAATAGAGCTCCTTTTTACCAAAATGTAGAACCCTCGGCGAGAGAAAGCGTTCTTGAAAAGCCCAAGCTCGGGCCATAAGTGGGAAATTTGTGTGTACTTGATATTCAAATTCTTTTGGGTCGAGGTTGATGGGCAAATGTGGTATAACTCGGCGGACGCCAAGACAAATCGACTTCGAGCCTGCCCGCTGACGATTGAATTCGTATTGGCTTGCTTCTCGATTGATGTCCATGAAAAGCCCGTCTGCACCATCTTCTGCTTTTACTGCGGATAGAGTAAGATATGAATGTTCGAAGATTGACGCCATAGCTCCAGACTCTCGTTCCCAATCTGCTTCGTCGTTCTGAATAATACATAGTGCATCTATCCAAAGAAAACGGATCCCAAGCCACCGAGTGAAGATTATAGCATCTTTGAACGTCCTCGGCAGCTTGTCAAATTGGATGCATTCTTTATGCTGGTTCAAGTTGAAAGACGTCGTGCTCCAGGCACATCCATTTGGTCCCCAGCAATGGCTTAGGCAAACATATTGCGCGAACTCTCCAGCAGGAGCTTCGAATAACCGGGTATCAGCGCGCGAGCCTTGATATAACCCGAGATCCAAGACACGGGTAGGGAGCTGTATGCTTTTCGAGTCGGGGTGACATGTAGCCTTATGCTCGTTGGAACATGTAGCTATCCATTCACGAGCAATAGCCCAGGAGGCAGGAGATGACGTCTTCCCTCTGAGAAGTGGCGCCGGCTCAATTGTCGCCGAGCCCAACATGTATGTTGTGTCATCCCGGCTGAAGAGAATGAGCCGGTAGCGCTGTTTAATAGAAGTATACTCCCTTGGACGACTCCAAGCAAATTCGAAAGTATTCACTTTGGAGTGGATGTTCTGCAATGAGACCGTCCTGTCGGATTCCCGGAAGTCATCTTTCATCATGACCGAGGCGATCCAATAGGTAAGAGAGCATTTCACGCAACCATTTCCAGCAGACTCTCGAATGTCCCTAAGCAAGGTTTCTCCCCACATATAATAGCTTAGTGCCCGGCACACATTGCAACCATGAACTACGGATGTAAGATGGTAAGCTGTACCGTCCAGGATTTGGTGACATACTTGTTACGGTATACACCATATCGACAAGTTTAGCTATGTTAGGGTAATCAAAGGTCTAGGGCATGTCTTTATATGGATATTGGGGGGCGGCTTAGCCTGCAGTTGTCGGCGCACGCTAGCTAGCCGCTCGATTGGGACGAGATACACGGGAAGGTGTGGATTCGGGAGAGGAATCATATGGAGTTGAATAGCGAGAGCGGCCAGTGGCATTGAGAAAATAATTATGCTTTGGAGTTGCTCTTGGTAGTGAGTAGTGGAGATAGTCGTTGGTGTTGAGCTGAAGCAGGGTTTAGTACGTCGGAAAAATACGGCTTCCGACGCTTGGGCCAATGGGACTAAGTTTCGCCGGTTTCCCGCCATAAACACGACTTTGTTTTGTCCATAGCGCAGGCTGTCACTTGTGTCTTGCTTCACTGTTAAATATTCGCACTCTTACCATTGACCACCTTCATGTTACTCTAATATACTCGCCCCCAGCACCCCGCACCTGTGTCTGCTTGTGATCCGCTTTTTGCTACGCCTTTCCGCGTGCCTGCCCCACCAACAGTCGCCCTCTGACCCCACCGCACGGTCACACGAGCTCTTCGTTCCCCCAACGATCCGCGAACCGTAAAATGGCAGACATGGGTATAGACGTGTCAAGACGGAACCCAAAGCCACGCCCACTCTCAGAGTCTGAGAAAATGCAACTAGACGAATTCGTTGATGCGATCCACTACTCGGCACGGTACGTTGTCTCGCCTCCTGCTACCCAGAATAGGACTTATTTGGGATGGTAGATACGACGACAAGAAGTTCGAATATAGACATGTGCAGCTTCCAAAGCAAATGCTGAAAGCAATTCCTAAGGACTACTTTGACGGACGAGGCACACTGAAACTGCTGTGGGAAGAAGAGTGGAGAGCACTAGGCATTACACAGGTATGATGACCGCAGAAGCAAAACTACATCTTCTAGTACTCAAGGTACGATAGAGTCTTGGATGGGAACACTACGAAGTGCATGAGCCGGAGCCCCATATCCTTCTCTTTAAGTGAGTTTTCCCAACTTTGGTATCAACGGCTACTAAACTCGGGCAGGCGACCACTCAACTACCAGCCCCCTATGCATTGATATAAATCTACTTCCTTCTCCTTCCTCACTGAGTCCTCTGTCGCCAGCTCACGTCGAGTGCGGCTGTGACGTGTTTCCCGCGCCAGGATATACTCGGGGGACGTATCCTGCGGCTCGCTCCGCCTTCCTTGTCTGTTTCGAGCGAATCAGTTAGATTCTTGTTATGATGGCATGATAACGGCGGAATGAACTACTTATCTGAGTATAGCAACAAGAAGAGCGTACGGATAAGGGCTATCTCGAGTTGATCACGAGTGCGTTCCATTGTAAATACATGTGGTGACAGTTTACAGTTCGGCCGATTGGGTTAGTTTCAGGTGCCCAAATTGAACATGGTTCATTCATGAAAGATTCTCCGTTTTGCGTGCGACGGTAGACGCATAGTCCATCGATGCTTGTTGCTAAAAGCATTCTATCGGAGCCCGCTAACTTTGCTTGCAAATATCGTTTCTAAGATGAGAAATTGTATGCTATTCTCTAGATCTAGTCCAGGCTCAAGCCTAGAGGCCCCAGTCCGTACAAGCGTTATAATTAAATGGCAACTTACGGCTCTCTAGAATTATACCTTTCAGGAAGCGGTCATTGCTCACTTTGCTTACGATATGTAGTCTTCGCAATGCTACGCTCTTTGGTGGAAGGGTCCTGATCTTGGTAAGTACGCATACTAGACCTTATCTCCTACTTTCCGTCAGCGAGTCTAGTTGTGGATTACGTAGAATGGACTAGAATAAAAATCACTGTAGTACAGTGAGAACATCCCGCACCGATGTATGCTGTTGGCTGAAAGCAACATACAATATCTATTTTCCGGTTTCTCTCCCATTGCGCGAGCACATATAAATCATTAGGAGCCAACATACAAACGGAGAGAATTTCCTCTTGTGCGCAAACCCGATGACGGCCAACTCATTGCATCAGTGACAAAGACTCCTGCGTGTTGTAGGGACCATTGTACATCCTAAGATTTACTCATACCACGCCCTTTCTTTTTCCTTTTCTTTTCTCTTTTTTTTTTTTTTTTTTTTGTCTGGTTGCATTTTCGAGTAACCAATTTACATTCTGTGGGCTTCTCTTCTCTAATTTTAAACAATCGAGTTATTCTTCGGCTGCTTCCGACCTCCATATCCGGGGCATAAGTGCATATCTGTCGTGCAGCAAAGCATCAGTTTCAGCAGTGATTGCAGTATTCTAGAAGGACATGTTAATGCACCAGAAGACGTTTGAGTCTTGGCTTCGGGTTGTCGAGAAGCGGCCCGCGCATAACGACCTAACAGCAAGGGTCTAGCTCAATCTAGCCTAGCACTTCCCCGCAGATGTAGCAACCTGCAGCTCTCCTTCATATCCATCGCAGCAGCATCTGGATAAATTGCTTCTACCGACCTCAATTCTCGGGACTACTTATCATTGTAATATATCATCCTTGATGAAACCCGTTGACGATATAACCACCCTCCTAGAATATCCCCGGCTCCAAATGATACGTGAATCGCACTAACCTTGCTCGGCTTGGACAGCATTCGATTCCCGTTAATCCTGGGCTTTGCACTGCATGTCGGACAGCTTAACCATCAGTTGTTGGGCCATTCATCGGATCTAGAGATACATTGTTTGGCCTCTATCTACCATGGCTCGGCTGAAAGGAGTCACTTATGTTCGCTTCTCGCACGCACTGCGAATAGAGCGTACTTGGCATGCTACCAGTCATCCAGTCTCAAGCCTGGAACCGACATGGCATACTATATTGACCGATCGTCGTTTCTGCTTACCGTTACTCAAAACGTGCACTCTTCTAGAACGGCATCCTTGGTCTCTCCACCTGGCGCATGAAGAACAAGAGCTTAAGGAGCATGGAGTATCTTTGGGATCTCACGATGATGGCATCATCGCTTGACGATTACCGCAACAATTATGGATGAGCCCTGCGCACTTTGAAGCCAACATGCTTCGCCGGCTGTTCCCTTCGGACCGTCGATGCCTTGGCGTATGCCCGGGGTGTTCTTCCCCAGACTCACCACAAGCCAGGCATGGGGAGTTTCAGCCTAGCCACGATCCGTGCTCCTCAATTTGCCTCATATACTAGTCTTCCTAATCTGGCCATTGGATAGTAGAATCCCATTGGAATGGACGAGTGTGGTTCTGTACCAGAAGATGACACTCACCCGCAGCAGGCTAAATCTGTCTCATAGGTTTCCGTTGGGAATGCGCTGTCTGGAGCAAGATGTAAATACAGCGTGATGTCCATCAAGATAAAACCAGATTCGAGGGTATAACCAAGCTAGACCTACCAGTTGCCTTGATCATCATTCTTCCGTTACACAAAGTCAAAGCAAAGGCCATCAGTAATATGAAGACCTGGCTCCACAATCATCGCCTTAGGAGGCACCGATCAGGTATGTGAACAATACTATGACGGTAGCTTTTCTCACAATATTCTTAGAGGCTCAGCTGGCATCGATCCAGCGGCACCCTTCTGAAGAGATGGAGATTGATGCCTCGCACCAAGTGATATCGAAATTGCCTGGCCAAACAGAAGCTGCGGCGAAATTGGCCGCATCCAAGACCTCGAGTAGAATGTCAATCGAGCGCTACCTCAGCGCGCCATTAGAGGACGAGCCAGCCTCCGTCCCGGCAATCACCGCCGCACTGAAGAACCAATCATCACAAAACCCCGAGCAGCGAGTCCAAGCTAATACCCACCGCGGCCATTCTCGAGAAAGCTCTTACGATGCAAACTCCGACGGAAGGCGAACATTTTACACATCAGGCAGTGCCCCCGAGTCAAGCGGAACCTCGTACAGCGTAGCATCCAAGACCCACCGCCGCCAACGAAGCAAGAATCCAAGAAACCTCCCCGAATTACCACGACTCATTACCTCAGGTCTCGACAACCCAAATGACAAGTCCCCAGAAAGACCAACCACCAGCGGCACCATAGACTTGGATAGGACATGGGCTGAGAGGATAGAAATGCTTATGCCGGGCTACGAACGTGACACATCGACAAACTATCGCGTAAAAGCTGAGATAGAAATCGCCCGGATTCAGGAAAAAGCGAGGCAGCTGGAGGACAGGTTGAATAAGTACAAGGCAGAAATAGAACGCAACGAGCCGCCCGCGTCGAGGGTTACTGACGAAATGGCCTACGCGCAGATGGCAGCGAGACCAAAGCTAGCTTGGATCCTTGGAGGCGATTTATCTGATGCCCGAAGTATTGAACGCCCGAAATCAAGCGGTAGCATGCTCGTGGGTTCCAGTGATATCCACGAACGACCAGGCTCCAACAGCACCTTGGTCGAAGACCAGCCCAATAGGATCCCAAGACGCACTAGGTCAAACAGCGCTTTGGACGAAAATCCCCGCCACTCGCACGCAACGCAAAGATCGGGTTCCCTCATCTCTCGCAAGCCAAGCAAGCGCCCGAGATTCTACTGCACCTTCTGCCAAAAGCGCTTCCATAGTCGTCTAGAATGGATGCGGCACGAACAGGCCATCCACATGCCCGAGGAGCTGTGGGTATGCTGTCCACGCACAGGCGAATTCCCAGCCCGATGTCCCTTCTGCGCGAAAATGCATCCCAGCCCCTCGCACCTAGCCGACCACGCCTACCTTTCCTGCCAAGCGAAACCGATCTCAGAGCGGACGTTTAGCAAGAAAGATCACTTCCTACAGCACATTGCTTCAGTACACAAAGTCAGTCCATCGCAGAAGCCTGCACGGTTGACAGAGCTGCTGGACTTGTGGAGACATCCTTTACCCTTGAAAACAGGGCATCAGGCTCTACACTGCGGATTCTGCGGTCAGATATTCGAGACGTATGAGGAACGCACGCAGCATGTAGGAAAGCATTTTGTAGAAGACGGGTTGGATATGATGGCCTGGTGGGACGGGCGTCTCAACCACGACACCACACCAGATATTCCACTCCCGCGTCAAACTCAAAATCCGTAAGTCCACACCACCGCCATACAAATCAACGACCAAAACAAAGACAATAATATACTGACATAGAGAGATATAGTGATTTACCGCACAAATGTATCCACTGCACCCGTACATTCCCCAATCTCCCAACCGCCCAATCCCAGCACCCCATCTGCACATCCTATTCCTGTGCCTTCTTGCCTGGCCTCCCCTATACCATATACCCTTCCTATACATTCTCACCTTCCCACTCTCCCTCCTACACACAGTCTCCCTCATCCTCACACGCCCACGCCCACACCCCCTCCCCTTCGCACCTCTCCGCCCGATGCTGCTACTGCAACACGACCCTTACCCACGGCGCCCGCAAAGTGCAAGCCCCTTTCCTAAAAGCCCATGTCCGGAACCACAATTTCCGGGCTTGCAGCCAGCGACTCTATTTCTCGGGCCAGCGGTTCCGACAGCATCTCGTGGACGGACACGGGGTGGTCGGGGAGGCGAGTCTGTGGGCTGGATGGACGCTGTTGATGGGTGCGAGTCGGAGGGATCGCGTGTCTGTATTCGCTGCTGCAAATACGGATACGGATAAATCTACATCTGTATCTGCAGTTAGGGGCCTCCGCCGCGCGTATACAGATCCCGAAACCACGACGCACAACGAGGACGTGCAGCAGAAAATGAACTTCATGGATCTATCCAGCACCCCGACAACACGCTCCATCCTCCCGAAACGTCGACTGCGCAGAAAGTCCTCTGCGCAGACCGTATCCGCTCGCGAGGTCCGCGATTCTACGCATATCTTTACCCGCGCGGCGACATTCGATGCGGCGCAACGCACCACTTCTCCAACCCCCAAAAACAACTCCACACACCACCGCCCGGGCTTCCCCATCTCCTCACCGCCGACAAGCGTAACGTGTCCGACTTTCTACCGCCGCCGCGTCGATGCATCGACACGGAATAGGCTCTACGTCCGGGACGCAGAGGTGCCATTGTCAAAAAATGCAGCAAGGTTGTTTCGAAGGGTGGAAGGGAGTGTATTTGGCGGGTTGGTGCTGGGGAGTGCCTTGGTTGGCGGTGTGCCGGTGAGGATGGCGGGAGCGGTAGATGTTTACGGGTTGCATTGAGGGTGGAGTAGATTGGCGTGTGTGGTAGAGATAAAGTGGATGGTTTTGGGTTGCAGGTTGGGATTGGTATAGATGGGTTTTTTGGATGGTTATTTGTTATGTTGATAGACGGGGCCATGCTACTGGAAGCTCGTTGGCTGTACATGGGGATATACGCAGCATCTCTTACTCTGGGGAACATTGGGCTGGCGTTCTTTTTCGTTGAGTTGATGGATTGTCGTGTCCTGCTGTGAAATAGTGTTAAAATATTCCAACTACTTATAATTATTTTCTCGTCCCAAGGATACTTGGCTAAAGCTTAGTGCTAGCGGAGAATAAATATAGTGGATATCTATTCGCTGCATTGATAATAGTAGTGACTTTATGGATGTACCCATTGCCGATATAGTAAATAATCTGATGCTGGGGCTCTGTGACAGCGCGGGTGATCGGCTCGGTAGGCTTCTGTCCGCTACATTGACGGGCTGTGATATGCTGCTATTCAGAAGTAGTAGTGACTGTTTCGCAGTACTCATGGTCTCGTACCAAGGATAACCTTTAGTTATAGTGGAGTCAGTGGCGTCTAGCGCAATCGGGCTACTTGCCTAGACCTGCGTGACACGTGCGGTGCCGGTTTTCCCGGATAGGGCTGTCGGGGCCGTTTTCGATTATTGGAACAATGCAATAGCGTTGATCGTGCCGATCATAGTAGCGCGAGACACGTGCTATTTAGTATCATTGTGGATTTTGTCATTTGCTGTGAGAAAGAATCCGCAGAGATCTATTGGAAGCGCAGCGAGATTGTAATGATTAGCAAAAAGTGCTCCTGCTACGCATCCTGCATGCCGTGCTGCTGTCGTTGCTGATTAGATGTGTGTGGGTGCGGTATTTCCCGCATATGGCTTGGCGGCCTGGCAACTACTAGAACGCTGTTAACCTGATAGATCTAGGCCGGCTATGAACCACAAATCGAATTGCTGTTCGGACCGAGTCAGGCTGCGCTAAGGTTGAGTGCTGGATGAATCAAGGGTCTTGCCCCGTGACATGACATAGTGCAATTCGGCGGGATGGCATTGGCGGAGCGATCCGGGAGCCACGCGCCGGTTATCGGAGCGCCGGGCAGAAGAGTAGGGCGGAGCGGAGCCGCGTCTGGAGGGCTCGTCTCCTCCATACCAAAATATGTGCAGAGCATCTCCGGAGATTGCCCGCGCAGATGTGTAAGTGAACACGTAGGAGGGCTTTGTGTACGTGGACCACAGACGGCGGGCGAATTGGTAATACGGTGGTACAGCGCAACGTTGCGAGATTTGCTCGAAGAACTACGCACTGCGGCGACGGTGACGTGCATGATGTGACGGTGTTGAAGGTAGTAGGTGGACCTAATAGCAATTCACTGCTTGGCTGGACGATGGTTATGGCGCAGGTAACGCTAAGACGATAGGTAATGGAGTCCATCAGTTACAACTTATCTCTTGGGGGGACTGGCAGACGCTTGATGTCCTAATGCTTTTACGCTCCCCCTCCGCTAGTGGGGGTAGTCGCGCACGCTGATTGGCCGCCGCAGCACCCTTATCAACAGCTGCCCTAGGAGGCTCCTAGTGCTCCGAGCGCTCCTGCCCTCGAACTGGGGTCGGGTGTTTTGCACCGGCGTGCTAGCCCTAATCGGGCGCCCGCCGCTCAATTCATTACGTTAGCGGATCTAGGACAAGCCACCAGGCACACGAGGCACATGTCCACACCAGCCCAACCCTCAAAAGACTCCCGCAGCGCTCTACATAATCACCGCACCAAACTGCTCTCACGCCGCCTTCACCCTCTTCTCCTCATCCGCACACACCGCGTTATGCGCTTGCTCTGTGCCCGCTCCGGCTCCTAGCCCTCGCGCAATTCCTCTCCACGCCCGCATACTAGCCCGCCGCGCGCTCGTAGCGTCTCCGCCCGTACCCTGCCCGCGAACCTTCAATGACGGCACGCAGCATTCACCACCTCATACTCCTCGCCGCCATAACAGGCAATTTAGGTCCCTAGTAGCACGCCCGCCGCGCGACCTCCCTTCTCCAGAGCCCTATTACCTCATCAGCCTTTTTTGTTTTTTGCATTTGCGTCTGGGCTGCTTTGTATCCTGTGGGCCATATACGCATCTCCCACGCGATAAGCCCGGTCCATAGCCCGATCCGGCTGCTTCACCTAGAGCAGCGTCGTGTGACTGGTGCGTCAGTCCCAGATCTCTGTCCGCCCGTCTGCCTGTCTGCCGACCCTCCCGTAGCTTCCTGGCGGAAACTAACAACGGCTGACCCGCATCACAGCACGATAGCCCCAGTCCCTAGGTGCTAGACCCCCGTCCGCCTCAAGCCCTTATCTCGAACAAACAATACGAGCCCGAGATAGTCGATATGACGACCGCCGTAGCTATACAGCCTGCCATGCCACGCCCGACACCTGTCCCCATCGCCGCCGCCCGACCCCGCAAGCAGCAGCGTCCCTCACCGGGCAAGGAGAACTTAGTCTCCGCCAAACCAGTCTCATCTACCGTGGGCCCCGTTGCCAACATCCGCACAAGGAGGGAAAGGCCCTGTGACGCTTGCCGCAGACGCAAGAGCCGCTGCGTTATCCACGAGGGTGCCGTGCTGTGTGTCTTGTGCGAGTTCCACAAGCAGGAGTGTACCTTCGTCCAGAGCCCGCTCCCCAGGAAGCGCAAGGTAGTCGACGACGGGAAGAAGGACTCGCCTAACAATCAAAAGAAGAGGTATGTTTAAGCTACTTCCAATGAGGTCATACCCGATTACGGGGCTATCGCTTGTCAAGACATCCATTCCTCTTATCGTGCTATGCCACTTTTGTCATCCTGTCATGTGCCACTACCGTCCTAGCTCGCGTGCCGGTTCAACGAGTACCATCCACCCAGAATGCTATCGTCCGTCCGGTGTCATGTCCAGTCAATCATACTCTAACTGCATGTCTTCTCACGTTGTCGGAGTCGCTATCACTAATCAGTACTGGTAGATCGGTCGACACAGAGCCGCCTCCGCTAGCGCTATCCACGCCCACGATAACTGCCACCGCGCCAAGTCCTCCACCAGCCCAATCGCTGTTGGCGAACAAGAATATCCCTCATCTGGGTGAGACGCTGGGCCTACAACGACGTCAGCATAGCAGGTATATTGGCCTTAGCTCACCGTTCGACTCTCTGCTTATCGGGCTGTCGCACTTTGACACCCGCAACGAGTCGACATTTGACCTTGGCACCCTTCGTCGAGTGAATGATCATGAGTGTTTCATCATGTTGCCTGACGAGAACACCCAAGACTATGCGGACGAGGTCGAGTCTCTGAATCTCGTCGAGCATATTGTGCATCCGCATGGTCCTGCCCTCCTTGATCTATTTTTCCGCACAGTCCATCCCAACTTTCCAATAATCCAGAAGCACCTCTTTATCGAGCGGTATCGGAATGGCGACCGTTCTTTCTCGCCACCACTCATTGCCGGAATGTATATCTTGGCCCTCAACTGGTGGTCGTTTGATCCCAAATTGAGCAACTATCAAAAGCCCGATGCGGCACGATTGGAGACCATTGCGATGAAGTCGCTAGCGCTCGCTATGGAACGACCGAAGCTGTCAACAATTCAAGCCGGGCTGTTGTTATTGCAGCGACCAGAGGCTGATTCCTGGAGTCTGACCACACAATTGGTTGCCATTGGTCAAGAGCTGGGTCTGCATCTTGACTGTTCATCTTGGTCAATTCCTCTCTGGGAGCGTGGTTTGAGGAAGCGCATTGCTTGGGCTCTATATATGCAGGACAAGTGGAGTTCACTTATTCACGGTCGCCCGTCTCATATTTTTGGGGCCAATTGGGCAGTCCAACCCATCAATGATGATGACTTCAAGGAGGAGGGTGATGGGTATGATACAAGACAGGAGGAGAGCGAGGAGCAGAAGGAGGAAAATATACGGGGCCAAATTCTATTTGCCCAGATGATTGGACTAACTGCCATCATGGCTGAGGTCATGGACACATTCTACACCCAAGTTGCAATTCAGGACTTCTCGAACGCGGGAAAAAAGTCGACAAACCTGATTTTGGAACGTGCAAAACCTGTTCAATTGAAACTAAAGCTTTGGCATGAGAGATTACCTTCAGAAATTAAGATGCAGGCGACAACCATTAACAGCCTTTCATCAACTGGTACGTCCGAAACTTTCAGAGATTAGTTCTATCCTTACAACCACAGGATATTTGCACCTCGCATACTTTGCGACAGAAATCACGCTTCATCGACGCATCGTGCAGTCCCTAGATCCGGCGACAACCGACCCCTACATGCTCTTCGTTTGCCGCAATGCAGCGAAGACACGCCTCATCTCCGCTATGGACTTTGTGAACCGTCTCAAACCGGAGCATCTGCAGGCCTTCTGGTACTTCGCCTCCAAGATCAACTTCACGCTCATCGGCACCTTCGGCTCGCTCCTATGGGCCACGGCTCCCGCGCAGGAAGAAGCCGATTTTTACAAGACGCGACTTAGGGAATACAGGTGGACCCTCAGCGTTAGCAGCAAGCGCGCCGAGTTCCTCGACTACGCTGTCCAAATGCTCGATGCATCGCGCGCCATGCTGAATAACCTTGCCGAGAAGCCGAGCCTCGCGCAGCAAATCAGCACTGCGGGGGTCCCGCCTGCGGTACCCCGGCCACCACACGCCGACACCAGTATGGGCCCGCCAAGGACGGGGGGTCTAGCCCGGACGATATCGCAAGAGGACATCGAGATGGAGGGGGCAGAGTTGAGGAGGTTTCCGAGCGAGAGTAGTTTCCATGGATTCCAGAACTTTGAACAGTTTGGTGCGGGGGGTGTGGAGGGGGGTGGCGTAGATAGTCCTAGGGAGGGGTAAGTTGGATAGCTTAGGTATTTAGTTGTTTGGATTTTTGTAATGGTAGATTTTCCCTGTTATTTGCTGGATGAAGATTATGTTTGTTTTGGAATAGATAAGGTTTTTTTGGGACAGGCATTTAGCACGGGTGGGCGTTTTAGGCATTTTTAGCGATTTAAGGGGGTTTAGGGTATACCATATGACTTGGAGATGAGCCTTTAGAATGGGAGTGTGTGGGGTGTTTATTGTGATGAGAATGGAGATGTGATGGCTTTACACTAGGAGTGTGTATAACGGTTATGTGAATATTAGTATGATGATTAGATATTTGGTTTTTATGATTGAAGTGTGATCTGTGGTATGGTACGCGAGCGGCTTGTACGAGAGCGGAGTATGGAGGATACCATAAGCATCACCCGCCTCCCTCTTGCATTGCTCTCTAACTTCTTTCCACACACTAATTTGGGTCTCTTGGTCCGTGGAGTAAAAGTATATTTTCAAGGTATATATACCTGTGGGTTTGTGGAGGGACTGAAAATGAATTCGGGCTAATATGGTGTAGGAGGATTGAAGTTTTGTGAATTGGAGTTTAAAGAGTCGGGAGCGTACGTGAATGGAGCTTGGGGGTTGGCGCATCAAAAAAAAAAAAATTTGAGGAACTAAGCGTGTTCTCAAAATAGGAAAACGGTAGAAGTAAACGAACTGCGAAGCTGTCCCAATGGACTATGTGAAAAGGTGTCACATGTTTCTACTATCCTATTATAGTTGGTCCGTTTTTCAGGCCTATATAGTCTCGCCATTGCCAGCTTCTAGCGAGGCAGGCCACTTACCCTCCTTCAATACATCAATATTTGCCTCAGCAATTGATGCTCCCTGATACGCGACAAAAGGCTCTATTGAATTAAAAGCTGTGCTCAGAAACTTAATTGTGAAGAACTGATTTTCGGTTGATACGCACAAATAATCCCCTCCATCCCCGTTCCTCTCTACACGCATAGATATACTAGGAGAACGAGAAAGTCTAAGTGGTGAATTAACGCCTACATATGGAGGACTAAAAGTAACCCCGAGGTGGCGTGATGAGTTGAAATATTTCGCAAAATATCACGATTTCATATTCACTAAATATGTATTATATAGTGGATGCATCTAACTTATAATTTCTAGAAATTAATGGCAAAATAATTAAAATGACCACATGTCTAGCACCATGTCGCCCGTTAAAAAGACGCCAATTATATGGAAATGATATTTGCGAAATCTAGACTAACAAGTGAATCCCCTAGACTAAAATCAGTACACTAGAATTGGTGATCTAGCCGTAGGACAAGACAATAGGGCATGGGCCTGTCACAGCCATATATGATGCGAGGTTAATAAAGGGGAGACGGATTTAAACAATTACTCAATATTCCTCATTCTGTAGTTGAATATTCTATTACTATCAGCGCATACAAAGATATTCAGAACGCGTCGGAAATCCTGAGGTGTTATAAAAACACTCATTCCTTGTTATCTTATTCCTCCTTTTTGCACTCGACCGTGGGATTATAGCATGAGACTAAAATACCCGTTACTACCAGCGAATGCATGATACGGAAATGACGTTGTTCCTGGATGAATAGTGTCTTCGCGAGGTGCTCCCGAATAGAGAATGGTAATATCTATGTGCCAAGACATCGAAGATATATAAACCCGGTCCTACGAATTCTTGTTTCCTTCCTCCACACATGAGCGTGGTTTCGTAATAAGGGACTAAAACTAGATCGTGATGAGTATGATGTGTGGGCTTCAAAGAATTTTAATGATAATAATCGACGGCTTAAACTAGAAGCAGCAAGTGGGCAAGACCCATGTGCTGGAAAGACCAAAAAAAAAAAAAAAAAAGTTTTTGAATTCTACTCTAATTTCGTGGGCGCAAAGCGGTAGCGTAGTATTTGAGCTTTAATTCTTTAATTCTACTTTTTTGTTTTCTTCTTGGGTTACGAAGGCGTCCCGAGTAAGTATTTATTTAACTTGAAGAAGAGAATAATGGCCTGGAATGACTAGGATGCATTGAGAATGTTATAATGTGTGGATTAAAAAATTAAAAGCGGAGGCAATGTGCTCTTTCAGGACTGGAAATAAAGGAGTAACAAGCATATGCTGTTTGCTGTGAGTGGTGATATTTTACTGACTCCTCTCTATCATACTGTACGGACTTTAATGGTGGACGCTACGTATCCCACCTTATTAAAGGTACGGCTGAGAAGGTTTGGTGAAGTTTGCTAGATCTATTAGGGTAGCGAAGACAGGTATAGTACCCTAGTATGCGGCGCTGGTTTCCCATTTAATCTTTCGTACACAACTACAAGGGATATATATAAATAAAACGGAGATCCCGTGAATCCTTATTATAACTCGATCTGAAAACTTCGGTCTTAGTTTCACATACCTCCGACTGAATAAATCCTTAAAGAACCTAAGCCTATATATAAGGACTAAAAGAATGAGTTAGCAAGGATTTCGTGACAAGAAGCACCATCACGGGATCTAGTATGTGCATTTGTTAGTGCGGAACTTGTCATCAGTATCTAAACGCATCTATATATGTACTTTTTTCTTTCTTCCCGCGCCATACAATTCGCTGCTGGGGGAGGTGGCTGACTAAAAGTACGCCTACTCAACTGCAGTAACTCAAATGATGCTCGTCTATTCTAATGAGTCTAGGTCTGAGCTTTCCTTCCAACACTATCACTTCTATGCATGTGTAGCCTTGAAAAACAACTGAAGAAGCACCTATGGAAACTTATTTCTAAAACTAATCTCTTCCGATATTACCACAATAAATGTTCTCATTTAGATCCCATGTTTCTGAACTGGAGCATTCTTTACCACAGAAAATCCGATACATACATAAGTTAAAAATTTACCTCCAACCTTCAAATGGAAGTTAATTAATAGAAATAAAAAATTGACCACATGCATATGCCGCGTCCATAAACTCTCTGACACGAAATCTATTATCTTCGCCGCCAGATTAAATATCTACTTGCAAACTAAAATTTTTCTCTCCCAGCAAACGCCCCCTAATTCTGAAAACGAATACACAGGTCTTTCATGAAAGGCGTTGAGCACTAAAAACAAAGCCTCTATCTGCGGATGCTCAAATCGCCGACAAGCCTTGGCCGCTTGGCTATAAAATACCCCTCAACCGCCCCTTTAGCGTTGCATATCAGGCGCCGGCTAGAAAATGAAAAGGAAAACTTAACATATACTCCACAATATTCCTAGTCCTTCTCATATGTCAGTAGTCCACAATTGCTATAAAATCCTGTCCGCCGAGATCATACGGACAAGAAACGCCGAGATACTTTCTGTATGCGCTCCAACTGAAGAATAAAGACTCTCTATTAAGATATGTCATGTTCTAAAATCATGAGCTTGGATTCTGCATAGTAACTTGCGAGTTGTAATTGGGTAGGGACTTGGAAAAGCAGTTTTTAAACGAAAATGTGGGTTGGGTTCGAAAATCACAAGAGGGCATAAAACCTCTCGGATCTCTAGTCACATTTATAACTAGGAGTTAACACAGTACCTAACGCTAGCAAATGATTGAAGTACGACGGGAATTTGTACACAAACCTTAGCCTCGCTACCGCAAACCCAAACTCATCGTGGCATCCCCTGTCCTAGCAACATGCATAGTTCCTTTAACATTTACACAGCGAAGTGACGCTAATTCACCCGACAAAAACCAGCACTGAACCTCCAAAACAAACCGACCAACCACAATAAACCCTTACCTAAAAAGTCTCCTATCACCAATCCTGTTCCTCATCTCCTAAATGAAAGAACATGTTATTCTCCAACCAAATTGACGGCATTTCCAATCTTTCACTCTCACCCACCGTCCTACTCTCTGAGCTACTTCGAGAGGCAGAGCCAGTACTAGACCCTAGCGATGGAGAAGCCTGCCCAAGACCCGAGAAAGCGCGATACTCGGAAGTATAGATGAGGTCGCTGGTCCTGCGTGGCAACACATATTCATTTGGTGTATAGTGCGGGGGAGCGGAATCGGACCTAAAACAGCCCTTAGTCCGCTTGGCCGTTTCGGAGATCGATATGCTGATTCCGCCTTTGCTAGGATTAGCATTCGAAGGTGTTGAGCAAATCAGAGGCGGCAACGGGCGAAGTGCGGAAGGGACCGAGGACTCTTCTGAATATTCAGGTTCCTCAAATGCTAACCTTGGCGTATTAGGTATTGGAGAGATAGAAGCTTGTTCTGAAAGCTTTGGAGCCTCAGCTATACGCGGGAGCCTTGAATGTGCTGGCCTATTCGGCGCTGAAGCGGTGAATGGTGCTTTTGGATAGCCGAGCTCCCCGAATGCAGGTCGTAGCGTCTTAGGCATAGGAAGGATCGAAGGCTCTTCTGAATATTCGGTGCTCTGATCTTGAACAATTAGCGTGTAAGCTGTTTTTCTATCCAGGGGTGAAAGGGCAGTTTCTTCTGGGTACTCATGGTTCTGAACTATAGGGATTGGTATATATAGTGTTGGAGCGGAAAAAGCCTGCTTACAAAGTTTACGGAGCTGAGTCAAAGGCGCTGGCATATATTGAGCTTGAGAGCTGGAAGACTGCCCCGCATCGTTGGGGAATTGGCTCATAGGCGTTGACTTTTTATGACCCCGGGCGGGAATAGTCTGCCCGGAATAATTGAGAGATTGGATCATTGGTATTGGCATATAATGCGGTGGAGCGTTGAAACTCAGTGCTGAATGAGTGGACTGGTTTATAGACATTGGCCCACGATGAATCGGAGCGATAAACGCCTGTTGCGAATCGTTGTAGTTCGGACGACAAACCTGAACATTAACGTGGGAATTGGGTAATTCCAAAGTATATCCTAGGCCTTGCATCTGGCAATCGGGTTCATATACTCGACTCGCGCATATCGCATTGGACACAATACCGCAAACACGACAAGTAGCCCGATGAGAATTGTACGGGTTTGGAGTAGGTTGGCCAGGTGTGAAAAGAATATCTTCGCGTCTCGAACAACATAATGTTAAATCGGCTTTGCCTGAGCAAATCACATTGGCCAGCTTTCCGCACACACCGCAATAGTCTAGATAAGAGTGGTCGTTGATCATACGGGGAATCTGTGAGGCCTGTAGCCGGAGAGGAGTTGACCTTGGATCCATAAGCAGAGGCGTGGCTATTTACTGGGGCCAACTAGGAAAAAGAACGGGACTATAATAAAAAGATAGTAAAGTGATAGGCTTTAGAATGTGCGATGTCTTTTGGTCCCTGGTAGCGGATTTTGCCGGCTTGAAGTAAACCGTGTGGAGGGTTCCTGTATAGTTTGTTCTTGTTCGGGTTCTTCGAGTATTGACCCTGAACTCAACGGCTTGGTAGGTCCGATTGAACGGTAAGCAATTCCTACTGCGGCGCGGCGCTCGGGGGACCTGATAGCCTTAAGGTCGATTCTGATTTCAGATTCCTCACTTGACGATTCGCGGATAGTCTCAGCTTTAGAGACCTTCGACTGCTCCCCGCCGTCAATCGGCTTGAGTCGTGAGTATTGTTGGCTTGAATCTTGGACATCTAATTCGGTACCGTTGTCGGCTTGGCCGCTAACGTTTGGGAGATTCGCGGGGTTCTGGGGGGGCTGACTCTCCCCCCCTGCACCTGTATTGTTCTGGGTTTGTGGGGGATTCTGTGCCGGTTTTGTAACCAAGCCTCGACGTTCCCGGCAGCACCCAGGGCAGATGACAAGACCTTCACAACAGGGTAAGCAGGTATCGGCCTCAATACAGGCGAAGCAGGGCCAGAAACAAATGTCAGGTATATAGTCGAGAAGGCAAGATCCCAATGACGGCATAACGAAAGCCTGTTATTGGGATTGAGCTACGACGCATCAGAAAAATGGGACTTCAGTTAGCCCCCAAATGAGAGAGTACACGAACCTTGTCCTTGAAAGCCCTCTCGGAAAAGGCAGTAATAGTGAGCGATGTGAGGTTGCTGGAAATTGTATGTAATCTTGAAGCGATAGTGGCTCGGGATGAGATAAGATGAGATGAAGGCTTAGGCGCTCATAACAGCACAATGATGGCGTTGTGGAGAGGCATTGGTGGCTTCTACGTAATTGACCTTGATAACTGAAGATTTAAACTTCTCCAGGACTTTAGCGGCAACGGCGATTGCTTCCTCAGGAAGGCCTGTACTGTGTCAGTGTCTGATACGAAGGGAAGTGGGAGGGGAAGGACTTACCCGCGACTCGGGCAACCTTTAGAGCGTGAGACTCTTGGTTGACGCCCTTGCGCAGCCGATGGACGTAGGAGAAGGTGCCATTGTCCTCCTCTGCAACGTCATTGCAGTAACATCCTAGCTTCTCGAAATCTCTCGTCATGTCTGTTAGAGCATGAAAATGAGTAGCGAAAAGTGTGCGGCATTGGTTAACGTGGTAGAGGTGGTGCAAGCAGGAATACCCCACTGCAATGCCATCCTCTGGAGTAGTCCCGCGGCCAACTTCATCCATGATCACAAACGAGCGGGGTGTTGCTTCCTTGAGAATCTGAGCGGTTTCAAGCATCTCGACCATGAACGTGGACTGGTCTTGGTATAGGTTGTCAGCAGAACCAACACGGCTGAAGACTTTGTCAACGAGTCCAATCTCGGCGTACTCGGCTGGCACGAAAGATCCTGTTTGGGCAAGGATTGAGATGAGTGCGTTCTGACGAAGATAAGTGCTCTTTCCGGCCATATTCGGTCCAGTTATAAGCCAAATCCGCTCATTCTCCCCAAGCACGCAGTCATTCGGAGTGAATTTGCGTCCTTGTTCGCCTAGACCATCTTCTACAACTGGGTGGCGACCGCCGACGACGTAATGTGAAGTGCTTGAATTCAACACTGGTCGAACGAAACTTTTCTCCGAGGCAAGAATCGCAAAGGAACATGCTACGTCCAGCTCATCAAGGACAGCCGCGTTGCGGCGCAGCTTCACGAGATTATGGACAACTGCCTCGCGAAGCTCACTAAGGACTCTCTGCTCCTCATTCCTAATATGAAAGCGGGTATCGTCGAGCTGCGCGCCTAGATGTGTCCACTCGGGTATCTGGAAGGAGCGGGTGGATTTGCTACTACTGAGACTTTTGGGATAACACTTAGTGACACGTGCCACATCTTTCCCCTTCACATGTGCAATGTGAGCTAGGTTTGGAGTCCATTTGAGCGTCAAACTTTCGGTACCCATCTTTTGACGCAGTTCTTTTTCGAGATTCACCTTAGTTCCAATCATAGAGTCCAGTTTATCGTGCAGCCGCTCCAGGGTCTTGCTTGCGCTTCGCTTCATAATCCAGATGTCATCTCTGCCATCAATTGCGCTTTTAAAACTAGGAGCTATTACGTGCGGTTTTGGTTGAACGCGTTTGGGCATTGATTTCATATCCTCTTCCGTGCCTTCTCTACTTAGAACGCTTTGAGCAACATCTACCATTTTAGCAGCCTCATCCTCTTCGAGATGATGCTGTTCTAATAAGCCCTCTTCATCAATGGCATCTTGTATGCGTTTGGCAAGCTCCACTACCTGTTGCAATTCGAAGCGCTTTTCTAACGTAGGGAGGCAGTTCCTACGTTGTTTCTCAGCTATGGCCTTCTCGGGATTCATGGCGATGGCACTCCGAGAGCTGATATGATCTCGTAGTACATCCACGAGATCTGAAGTGATCATAATCGTCTTCGAGAGCTCTATGAGATCATCTCCGTCCCCGCGGCCTACGGTAAACTTCGTGACAAGGCGGAGAGAATCGTACGTCTGCCCGAGGAGAGTCATGACATCCTGCCGTAATTGAGAATATTCAATCATCTCCTCAACAAGATCTAAACGGTCATTAATAATTGTTAGTGACGTGGACGGAGACGCTGTCGAGTTAGTAGAGTGCAACTGAATTTATAGGACGGTTGCTCACATAGCCTCTGGGTCAAAAGCCTAGTGCCGCTTTTCGTGGTCGTCTTCTTCAAGGAGTGTAGCAGACTGCCTTCAAATGTCCCATCTCGAATGGTACTCCTTATCTCAAGTGCCCTCAAGCTATTTTTGTCAATGCTCATGTAATCCTCGGTCTGGTGTCGTACGGGGGCTTGAAGCAGTGTCTTCGAACCTAGTAACTGGTGCTGAACATAATGCAAGAGGGAGCCGCCGGCGGATACTTCACTCTGGCTAAAAGTTTTTGTGTCAAGGTCATCAACAACGTCTTCTAGCATAGGAAGCCAATCCTCGATAGCGGAAAGCCGCTCGGATGGCTGTTGGAAAGTAATGGCGTGGCCGCCCTCTTGTAGGGCAGAGACCATATGAGAGTGCTCATTCATCTGGAAAATGCTATCCAGGATGATTTCGCGTGGTTTTATGCGTGCCACAGCAGACGGAAGAGATGCCATATCAATACTCTGCGTGCGGAAATCCCCGCTGGACAAGTCAATCCACGCAAGGCCAACTTTAGTGCCAGGGAGATTGAGAACCGAAGCAGAGCTCTCGCTACTACGACTCTTTCTCAGGGCTTTATCTTCTCTGATAGCTTCGAGGTCAATGTGAATACTAAGTAGGTAGTTGTTTTGCCAAGGGTCCATGAAATGCTCATCAATTAAGGTCCCTGGCGTAACGATGCGAGATACCCTTCTAGTGTAGGAGAGCTCTCCTTTGGCCTTTTTGGGTGCATCATTGACAAACTCATCGCATACGGCGACATGCTTGCTTAGATCCTGCACTAGAATTTTCAGGTATCGATCTAGTTGGTAAGCGGGAAAGCCAGCCTCAAAGAGTTAGAGTGGTTCTATAAATTCTGAGTAGCATCCTTACCATTGGAACAGCCGGCTTTTTGCTGCCTTTGGACGCCTTCCGTCTTGATTTCTTCAAATTCAGCAAGGGGGCAAATTCATCGGCATGTTCAAAGTATAGCTGCACCGTCACTAAGCGATGCTAATTTTCAATGCACCCAACATACCTCGTAGAAGCCCCCGACTCGGGTAAGGAGAACACAGTGACTGAACTTGAGCATATTATTGCGCACTTGCTGGAGAAGCGGCGGATAGTCTGGATCCTCATCGTTCTGTGGAGGGAGTTTGTCAACGCCAGTGTCAATCGGTCCCTGTGGGATACCATCAAGGTCTATTGTTGATTTCCTCTTGGCACCCCGTAGTTGAATGAACTGGTGCCATTTTGGGAATACATTTAGAGGTTGGTTAGCACGTGAGGACCTGCTAGGACGCGTCGCGCTCAAGAAAGGGAACGCGAGAGCTGTGCTGGACCGACGGGACTGGATACTTGGAGGTCGCACATGATGAAACTTCAAGGTACTGGATAAAGAGCTTCGTGTAACATGCTGCACAGGCATGGTAATGCGACGAAGTGATAAAGAAAAGAGATGATTCCGACAGAAAAAGCTCCGATGGAAGGTCGTAGCATAGGAGGTCTCGAAGCAGGTACGATTCTATATGCAGCTAGCGCGGATGCGGGGTTGTTAATCCGTTGGCATTCCGAACGCCGCAATTTTAAGGAAAGCTGCTACCGTTGCCGCTTCTCTTCTCTCCTTCACTAAAATGGCCTCGCAATTCGAGCCTTTGAAAAATGATCTTATTCTGCGGACAGCAAGAGGTACGTCGCCGCTTCTGGTCAAAGCTTCGTCGTCATAAACTAATCAATTGGTGTAGGAGAACAGGTTGAACGGCCGCCCATGTGGGTGATGCGACAAGGTCCGAGAGGCTTCATTCTGTTTAAATACCCCCAATTAACAAAAAAGTACAGCTGGCCGCTACCTACCGGAGTATCATGAAGCAAAAGGCGGACACGACTTCTTCGAATGCTGCCGATCGCCAGAAATTGCCTCCACCCTGACGCTGCAACCCATCGAACGCTATGAAGGCTTGATCGATGCCGCCATCATATTCTCAGATATTCTGGTAATACCGCAGGCCATGGGTATGGAGGTTATCATGGTGGATAAGAAGGGGCCGCACTTCCCGGAGCCTCTGCAGACACCGGACGACCAGCAGTACAAGGAAATCATGGCACGGAGGGTTGACGTGAAGGAATCTCTCGACTACGTCTACAAGGCCATCACACTTACTCGTCGGAAACTAAAAGGAAGAGTGCCATTACTAGGGTTCTGCGGCGCGCCTTGGACACTTATGAGCTACATGGTAGAAGGTGGTGGCTCCAAAATGTTCATTCAGGCCAAGACGTGGATATTCAGGTATCCAGAAGAGAGCAAGGCATTGCTTCAGAAGATTGCGGAGCTCTGTGTCGAGTATCTGGCACTGCAGGTACAGGCAGGTGCACAGGCAAGTTGGCTACTCGGTAGTCTTCAGCTTATGCTAACCTCCAGCAGATGATTCAAGTTTTCGACTCGTGGGCTGGAGAGCTTTCTCCTTCGTCTTTCAAAGCATTTGCACTTCCATACCTAGCGTACATCGCAGATCATCTGCCACAACGACTGCAGGAGCTCGGGTTTGAGTGTGTCCCTATGACGGTCTTTGCGAAAGGGGCGTGGTACGCGCTAGATGTCTTGTGCGATTCGAACTACGACGTAGTTGGCTTGGATTGGCTTCACGATCCCGTAGAGGCGTTCAAGATCGCACGTGCAAAGGGCAAAACCTTACAAGGAAATGCAGATCCAGGCGTACTGTACGGCGGAAAGGAAGCCATCACGGGCGTTGTCAAGGAAATGGTCGCAGGCTTTGGGGGAGGAAAACAAGGGTGGATCGCAAATCTCGGCCATGGTATGTTAGGATGCATTTGTTCAAGCTGCATCGTTTTCTAACCTCTTGTAGGTATAACGCCTTTCGTAAAGCCCGACGATCTTAAATTCTTCTTCGAGGAGATACATAAATATACAGCTTCATAGCTTGTTGTATAATGCAAAGTACTCTTGCGCGTCACCGTTCTTTACATTCCCTGTAGTTGATGATGTTGATTAGGCAGCGGATCAGTCTTGTCCAATATCTTCGTTCCTGGTGTGCGGATAGTTAATATCTAGACACTCTAAACTTAATCTAGGCAATACGCACCAATCTCCGGGACGTTCTTTGATGAATTCGCTCATTAATTCCTGACATTTTTCATTCTGCAGCACGATGACTTCGATGCCGCGTTGCTTAAGATAGGCCTCACCTCCGAGAAACGTCTTGTTCTCGCCTATATACATTACTATTTACTCTTCATTGCTGTTGATAGCTCTTTGATTGCGTACCAATTACTACACGCTTAATGCCATACATGATGCACGCCCCCGTGCACATATCACATGGCGACAAGGTTGTGTACATTGTTGCGCCGCGGTACATGGCAGCGCGCAGCCGTCCTGCATTCTCCAGCGCAGAGATTTCGCCCTAAGCCCGTGAGCAATCGCTAAAGCATCACGGTATTATCATAACATAACTGTAATAATGACAATGATAACCTTTATTGCAAAAGATGAGAATCTCACTCACGTGCAATGTAGGACTCCCCTTCTGCACACGCATATTCCTGCCCTGACCTAGCACCTTTCCATCGGCGGAGACAAGTGCAGCACCAATAGGCACGCCGCCCTCGTCGCTGCCTTTCTGAGCTTCAGCGAGGGCAGCCTGGAAACCGAGATCGGATTCCATAGGCGTCGATGCGGTGATTTCACGGCTTTCGCTCCGCTGATATGGTGAGAGGTTCACAAAGCTATCTCAAGACTTGTATCGATCACGTATCTATGAGGGGAGGCTCTCGCCAATCGCCCAATCAGAGCCGCCGATTGCCATCTCGGCTCCTATTGGTCAGCCGCTAGCGGCCCGACTGCAAAGAACCAGGAAATGCGGGAGTCATATATATCCCTCCACGCACTTTTACCTAGAATGATAGCTTTATGCGCAAGTAAGAGAGAGAGAGATGTAGCCGTCGTTCTGAGGGGATAACTTAGACCTTTTTGGTGAGGATTAGGCGGCGGGGCGGAAAATGCGATGGGCGTAATGGCAAGGCTGAACGGTGGAAGGCGATGGAATCTGGCCGAACATTCGCTCGGCAGGCGTGGGTGCCTTTGCGACTGGGAAAGGGTCTTATTAAACCCAGGCTTTGCTTCTCGCCCGCGACAACTTCACCCCAAATAATTTATCTTAAGTCTCCTTTGAGGATTCATGCGCCATTTCGTCTAATAACTAAATTCCCAAACACTGCAGACCGACTGAACGAAGTGATCGAGGTACGCGCGAAGCCCTTCCAAGCCTGCGAAGGAGCGGACGATTACGCCGCCGCTCTCAACGCCCTGTTCGCCATCCGCAAACTTTGTCTCCACAACCTCTTCACTGACTTGGATAAGGACTGCAGCGCAAGAAACAGAGAGTCCATCTTGAAAATCACTTTCCGACACCCTCTTCTATTCTCAACCCTACTACTGCAGCCCACTACCAAAACATACTCTCACCTGTAATCATGGTCAAAGAGACGAAACTCTACGACATTTTGGGGGTACGTGCAATATTTCAGACACAACTTTGAGCGCAACCATTGACGTAGAGAACAGTTGGAGCCAGGCTGTGACGATGTGAACAAGATAAAGACAGCCTACAGGAAAGGCGCGCTCAAATACCACCCAGGTATGTTTCGCGGAGCCTGCCCAAATTAGTTCCGCCTAACAAGCCCTTTCAGATAAGAATGCACATAATCCCGAGGCTGCCGAGAAGTTCAAGGAGCTTTCGTACGCATACGAGATCCTTTCGGACAACGAGAAGCGAGACCGGTATAACCAAAAGGGCGAAGCAGGCCTCGAGGGAGGCGCACACGGGATGGACACTGAAGACCTGTTTACCCAGTTCTTTGGTGGCGGCACAGGCCCATTCGGCGGCATGTTCGGTGGGGGTATGAGGGATACTGGACCAAAGAAGGCTCGGACCATTTCACATGTCCACAAGGTTTCTCTCGAGGACATTTACAAAGGGAAGGTCTCGAAGCTCGCCTTACAAAAGTCGGTAATTTGCCCAAAGTGCAGTGGTCGTGGTGGAAAGGATGGTGCAGTTAAGACCTGCTCGGGATGTGACGGCCGAGGTATGAAGCACATGATGCGCCAGATGGGCCCTATGATCCAGCGATTCCAGACCGTTTGCCCGGATTGCCAGGGCGAGGGAGAGATCATCCGCGACCGCGACAGGTGCAAGCAGTGCAACGGCAAGAAGACGATCATTGAACGGAAGGTCCTCCATGTGCACGTCGACCGAGGTGTGAAGAGCGGCCACAAGGTTGAGTTCCGGGGCGAAGGTGACCAGCTGCCTGGTGTTGAGCCCGGTGACGTTGTTTTCGAGATCGAGCAAAAGCCCCATGCTCGATTCCAGCGTAAAGACGATGACCTATTCTACCACGCCGAGATCGATCTCCTCACAGCTCTTGCCGGCGGAAAGGTCATGATTGAGCACCTCGATGACCGGTGGTTGTCTATTGATATCGTGGCCGGCGAATGCATCAGCCCTGGTGAGTTTTCATCCTTGCAAGCTATGAGAAAACGATGACCAACATTTAGCAGGCGAGGTTAAGGTGATCCGCGGCCAGGGTATGCCCTCTTACCGACACCATGACTATGGAAACTTGTACATCCAATTTGACGTCAAGTTCCCCGACAGCCTCTCTGGCCCGGACGGTGGCCCTATGACGCCAGAGCAGATTAGGGCCCTCGAGGCCGTCCTTCCTCCACGAAAGGTCCCCGAACCGCTCCCGCCAGCTGACGCTATGACGGAAGACTTTGTACTCGATGATGTCGATCCTCAACGGGAGCAGGCAAGAGCGCGGGGCATGTCTAGCATGGAGGACGACGAAGATGACATGCATCCCGGTGCGGAGCGGGTACAGTGTGCATCACAGTAAGCATATAACAACAAAAGGGAAAAGGTTACGAGGGAATGCGAACGCATCGCTTAGCGCGTGCGCGTAATAGGAAATACTGCATGCAAAATGTAAGAAGCCTTGGTCTTCGTGGATAGCCAGTCGGTTTGACTGGTGGCATGAGGCCGGTTGCATTGGAGGTGTTTTGGGCAGTGCAGTTAGGTGCGGCACTTTTTGCCGTTCTCCGTGAAGATGAGGGGCTTTGCGAAGACAGATTATTGCATTTTTTTTTTTTTCTTCTATCCTATTTCTTCAGGTCTTGGGTCGTGTTAGAACGTGGGATCTTGATTTTCTATAAGCGTGATCCTCAGTTTCCATATTGGGCCTCTCGAGATATAAAGCTTATGATGATTTTTCCTAAGCTAATGGATTGTACGTAATGGCGTTTTAAGAGGTGGAAGATACGGGATGGGCTTTATATGTGTTTACCAGTTTTCCTCAGCATCGTAAAATTCGTCCACACCATCGCTTTCTTCTAGACTTGTGTCCTCGGGGCCCGTATGTGTTTCATCTTCGTCTTCTATCTCACCAATGATGCCCGTTTTAGCGAACTGCAGGTGCTGACGAAGCTCCAACGCTACGCCCATTTCTCGCCTACCTTTCCCATATTGCTGTTCGTCCTGTTTCACGCTTATCGCCACGTCCTTTTCCATCGTCTTGCACCAGTGTTCCAGAATAAATTCTTCGATATCCATTTCCAGCGCCTCATATTCCCTATCCAAGTCGCAGACTAGTTCCTCGAGGCGACCGAGAAGATAAACGTCCTCGTCACGGATACGCTGCATAACTTCTGGTGTATGACGGGGCACGGGCGATTTGTCGTTCTCGAAAGGTGATTCAAAGTAGGCTTCTGGCATGCCACCGAATTCCTGAGCGAGCGAGTTGTTGATTTGGCACGCGTGGTAGTACCATACGCGTTTGATGTCACAGCATGTGTGCTCGAGGCCCAGGTGCCAGAATGTTAGGGAGCGGATGAGTGCTCTGGCGAGACTTCGACGCTGGCGGGTTGCGGGCGCGGCGAACCGCAGTGTTGCGTGTAAGATATCGGACTTGGAACGCCAGGGCGAGAAGATGGATGTCGTTGTCCCCTTGACAAACGAGGTTGAGAATGTGCAGCCCGATACGCTACATCCGCAGACACAGTCGTCCGTACATCGATCAGCAAATAGCGACCAGGTGAACGCATCGGTACTCTGCCTCTGAAGCTCCTGATGCGGATTGGTCGCCATGAGTGCGTTGCCAGCGCCCCAGCCTAGACACTGCAATGCGGTCACGTGTGACCGTGGCCAGCACTCCGTCATCTTCACGCCTTTGGATACAAACCACCAGCACTGGTCCACGTAGCCGTATATCGCGCAATGCAGCAATGGTGACGGAATTTCATCCCTATCATCATAATCTTCCGCCGCCACATCCCGGAACCCAGCATCGTACAATTTCTCCACTATCATCCGATCCCTAAAATTGTACTTGAGCGGACAATATAGACTCCTCCACACGGGTCGCAAGGACGGATGGACATCAACATCTATACCAGCCAGGAAGTCGAAAATCTGCGCTGCCCCCGCGTCCAACACCCTCTCATCCTTAAACATTAGCTCGCCATCCGTAATACACTGCCGCGCGATCTTCTTCAGCGTACTTCGCTGCTCGACAATCGCGTCCAGGATCCCGTCGACCCATTCCACCTGCCGCTGACTCGCATAGGCCAGCGCGCTCTCCAGACTCCCAATTGCCAGCAATTGGCTCTCGGTCGCCACTTTCCGGATCGATAGCCACATGCTGAGGACCTGTTCGTTGCCGGAGTCGATCGAGAGTGTGAGCAGCGTGGCGCAGTGTGCGGATCGCGAGTTCGCAATGGTGGCACCACTCTTCAGCAACATGATGCATCCGTCCTTCCAGCCGTACCGCGTGGCCAGTTCGAGCGGGTAGCTGCCGTGCAGTTTCCGAGTGCCGAAAGCCGGGTCAGTTAGTAAGAGGGCTTGTAGATCATCGCTGGAGCGCGTGATGAGGGATTTGAGGGCGGGACTGCAGCGCAGAATGTCGTCCCAGTCCATGTCCTGCCGGTCCCAGAGCGGCAGTTCGTCGCGGACGAGGAATGTGTCGGCGCCGGATGTCGTCAGCGGGATGCCGAGTCGCATCAGCAATGTGAAGAGCGGGGCATATGATTTCCGAAGGGCAGGTCCGGTAGACATGTAGGCCATGTCTGTACACGTACTAGTATATATATGTTAGTGGTGAAAATTGGGGGCTATGGATATGGGGGAAGCAGGGATGGAATTCGAATTACCTTCCTCCTTCCGCGACTTCGAGGGCCCAGGGGCCGAGCTTCTGGGCTAGATGCTGGATGAAATATAGCGTGTTAGATTGCGTAGCTGGGGGGCTGTGTTCCGGTAGGTAGGCTGGTACGGTGCAGAGGAACTATCCATGTTGTCAGATCAACATATGCAATCTGTCAATCAATAAACATAACGCAGCGCAATAAAGCACAACATCCCATATCGTATTGGAACCATCTACGTACATGTAAAAGTGTTGAGCCTGTCGTCAGTCTATCATATGGCGTCGCCTCGCCTGTTGCAAACAACTTCAGCAACTTGGCGTACCATTTTGGACCCGAATCGCGCTCTCCGGCGTGCTTGCAGAAGTCTAGGAAGAGCTTGAAGCCTGGGGAATCGGTGTCGACGACCCGGGCGGTGCGGAGCGAGGGCGTGACGGTGAAGAGGCCGAACCCCTTTGAGACTTCTAGCGCGATATGCGCTTTTCTGCGAAGCAGCATGCTGCATATCGAGATGTTTATCTGTACGCCTTGTCTGAGGCCTTGAGAGCGCGCGTGTGGGCAGTGCGCTTCGTGGTGGTTGAGGCTAGTTGTCGATACGGCGATGCCGCATATTTGAAAAGTCCAGTTAGTGTTGTAGATGGGGTCTGCTTTTCTTTGGCAGTAGCAGTGCTTTATACGGGCCCTAGTACTGGTTTGCTGGAAGCGGCGGATTATTTGTTGGAGGTCGTCAGTGCCTTGTTCGATGGCTTTGGCGGAGGTGTTGCTGGCGATGATCTGCTTTTGCTACTTAGGTTAGCGATTATAGGATTGGGGTTGGGAGATTCTACGAACTAACGATTGAACAGTATCTGTAAGGGTGCTTAAGGTGTTGGGCATGGAGGTAATGGGCTGGATTGCGCTGCTCAGTGCGCTGACGTCCGTCTGTATCCCAGCCAGCCCGTCCTCAATTCCAGCTACCCTCACATTTACCGGCTCAATGACTTTGCTGATTTTCCCATAATTGTCACGCAAACCAGAAACACCCTCTTCAATGATGTTCATTCTGGCTTGCATGGGCTGAATTAAACTTCCAATGGCACTAACATGGGCATGCACACCAGTGAACCCATGTCCAACATTCTGCTCAAAATCCGACATTTGCGTCTTCAAATCTGAAGAATTTCGATGTTGTTCGTCTCTATGGTCTTGTAAGGCTTTCGTCTCTGAAATTAGGCGTTGGTGGGAGGAGCATACATAACTAGAGCCAGCAACGCCGTATGTAAATTCTGCTGTACATGCTCCACCATCCCCTTCAAAAACAACAAATCATCTCTTTGAAACGGATACTTCAACTTCGTCCTCACTTCCTTCATCCTCCCCCTAAACCCCCAATCTACCCCGGCTCCTCCACCCGTCCCAAGCTTCTTCCTAATATTCTCCAGCGCGGATGCACATGCCGCGATCCCGCCATCCGCTAGCCGCGTACTCGCACCCGGAGTTGGCGAGTTTAAGGGGAGGACGTGGAGTATGCTACTCAGGTTCTCGAGACAGGAAGCTAGTTCCTCGAGGCGGAGTTCTATGGCTGCGGTCTCGCTCTTCTGGCCTTTATAATGGCTGGCAAACTGATACAGGCCCTTACTGACTTCGAGCCCGAGGCTAACGACCCCAACCGCGCTTCCAGCGACGGAAAATGGGTCGCTCATATGGATTCATCTGATGCTAGTCGTGGTGAATGGGGAGAAGGAAGAGTTGGTGTCTGGCTGGTGTTATATCGGACGGAAGTCGTTGTTTGGAGGTGAGATGCGTGGCTGAGCGTTTCATGGTTGGGGCACGGGTGTGATGATATGGGCGCTTCGATAGGAGAAGTGATTGGTGGGTATGGTGTGGCACTTGCGTATCTGGATGCATTGTGATTGTGTAGCGAGGTGCAGGGTTGTGGTGCGGCGCAGCTTTGCGTAGGCAGCCGCATTTTGAGATGTCAAAAATTACAGTAATGGGTTTTGTATTGCTTTGTAGAAGCGAGGTTTAATACTGACAATATTATGGAATCGTGATATAGAGTTAGATGTGTTGATAACTCACGCCGGCAGTCTGCAGGAGGGGGATTGTCTACGAAGGCTGGGAATTGCGTCTATGCACTACAGAACGCGGTACTGAAGTATTACTACAACCTTATATCGAAGTTTTATCTCCTTGATACCTTCAATTCTAGAACTGGATGCCTAAGACTCAGTATCGATATTGGGACCCTGAGAGCACGCTATAATAGTCGGTCAAACTTCCTGATATAAATAGGGGCACGATCCTGATTTAGACAATGGTTGTAATGTATTGTTCTTGGCCGTTGTGAAGGACTCCTTTAAATAACAGGCCGCGTAAGCTATCCTCTCCCGCTGTCACAGCTATGTTCGCAGCCGCGTTGGTGTATCCACCACTCATCGATGATGCCTCCCGACGCCAGCTACCCTCATAATCCTAAATGATGCACCATGCGTCTTTCCAAAGATCTCGCAGTCCCAACACCACTTATACCTCTATAGTATCTCCGAAAGTTCTACAGAGCTAGTTCATGGGAGAATTCTTGAAGCAAGCCTCCAGGGTGTTTTTCACGAGCCTGTAGAGATCTACGCCTCCCTAATAGTTAGCTAACGTCACGTATACAGAGCATAAGCAAGGGTCTATACCTACGGTATTGTACAGTAGTATTTTGCTTTGCTGAATTTCTATCATGCACGTGGGGCCGTTTAATGACATGTATATTTTCAATTGGGCGTACCATTAATGTGATAGGACTTTGATACATCTTTGGCACTACTCATTTGACACTTGAAGATTAGGGGGAACCGATAATTGTGTCCGGCTTCGGCTGCTTATTTATTGATTTATATAAAGTTGGCTGCAGAAGCTATTTGACTCTGGGATGATCTGATACTTATAAATTTCATATCTTTGGGTCCAATGTCTAGTCGTGTTAGCTGTACCCGAGGTGATATTCCTCCAAGTAAATAATAACAGAGATACCATATGCTAAGTAAATGTTGCACCTAGCATTCTGCAAGATAAGACGTCATTTTCAGAAAATCATTTAGATTAGAGGAGTTGTGTCTATAGATGTAGCTGGATGAAAAATAGTCAATATTTGGCTTCGCACAGGGTCGTAGTTTTCTACATTGGCCACCAGGTGCTCGCAAGTAGTGAGGCACAACGGAATGATGGATTTGACCGCGTTGGGAGAGTTGCGATATAGGAACTATTGTAGAGTCCCTTACCTGGCGCCGAATTGTGGGAAATATTCTACGGTGGTGAGGCACGGCAATAGCAAAGGATACCAATAGAACCCAGAACTCTCCCGCCCTGTTTATAAGACCCAATATCAGAACCCTGTTTATCCGTGTGCTTCGACGAGGCGTGAGTTTGTTTCCATCTCGAGTCCTAAAAGGCTGACCCATTTTCTATTGCCGGCAGCGCAGTGGCGTCACGAGCTTCGGGATTAGAATTGAAAAAGCCTTCTCTGGTACTTTGGCGACCTCAAAGGTCAGATAGAGGCCTCGAAATTCACCAAATATCTGGATCAGCTAGCCGCCCATTTGGAGAATTTCAAGACTATCCCGGATAAAATCCAATTAGAATCCACCGGTAGCATTGACACCAGTGTAATTTTCGCAAATTACGGTATCCTTGTTTGCACAACTTCCCTGGGCAACATCAGGAAGAAACCACAGCCGAAAAATGGGGAACAAGCACAGAATCAGCAGACTTTTTGGTAGCAAGCGCGATATTGGAACAGCAAACTGTCACATCCTTTCCGATAAGATGATATAAATTTTCTAAAAGGCATTGTCGAGGACATCTAGCGGAATTTGCTCTCAGCCTTATTAGCCCTAGCCTTGTACGTTTAGCTGGCCGCCCATGCTTGAATCAGATTGACAGTCATTTCAGGAATCGCCAACAAGTAAACTATAGTAGCACCACCACTCAGCTATCAGACACATCTCGATCTTTCAATACCAGACTAGATACCGTCGATAACGGAATAGCGGAAATA
This sequence comes from Lojkania enalia, assembly GCA_010094045.1. NCBI lineage: Eukaryota > Fungi > Ascomycota > Dothideomycetes > Pleosporales > Lojkania > Lojkania enalia. The sequence goes on from ML986649.1 coordinate 54,287, forward strand.
CGATCAGATGTCGTGCTTAATTCAAGTAATCTCTGCGAACACAGAGAGTCAACTTTCAGATTAGTCGCGTTTATCGCTATAGGGAATGAGCAATTTCGAAGATTGAATTACGGATGTTCGCTCAGAGATTGTCGCTTTATCTAGTGTGGTGCAGCCCGTTGCCTCTATGTCAAGGGAGCTGAATTCTCTCACGTCCGCAGTCTAGCGTTTAGTATAGTCGCCTTCAGTGCTATGTTACAAGAGCTAACCCCTTCTAGGAAAGCAAGATTGGCGAGACTTCCATTCATAGGATTACGCTAAAGACTGTCCAGGATGACTGTCGCGAGCTTCGGAATTTGAGTCATCATACCAACCGAATTGCTCATACTACAAAGCGAAAGCGATGTCTATATCAACCGCGGTCCGGGACTGCTGCGTACATGGCATCCGCTCTCGGGAAGTGGTCATTCTCAATTACTCACAGCTATGAACGAGACCACGAATCCACATGCTCATATGTAGCGTGCGAGGGCGTCAAAAGACAGTTTCAATCGAGTTTGTTCATGTGCAGCGCCCTGCTACGAAGGTAGGCCCAATTTGCCTTTGAGATATTCCTAAGCTCTGGGTCGCTCTCCATTAAGCGAGCTTTACAGGCAATGCGCGTGTGAACTGAAGCTCCCTTGTATTTAAACTTATCCGCTGATTCCCCTTCAACGCAAAGCAGTGGATCGTCACTTTATGATCTGCTTCCAGATGGATCTACCATGTTACAGGTGGGTAAACTACGCGTAATAAGTGAATTAATCATGATCAATCCCAAATAGCTTCTTGCAGATGGGAGCATTACTGGGAGCGTTCAATTTTCAATAATACTGCGCTCGAATATTTAGACTTTGTTCCTTCACCTGGCGGATCTGCTCACGGACTTACCGCTTGAGAAAAAGTGATAGAGGAGAGTCAGTGCAGTGTCTTCCGATGAACGGACCGTAGCCCTAATTCACCACATTACCTTCGCCGACCTACTTGCTTATTCGTACCCTAATTATGAGGACTTAGCCGTTCTAGCAAAGATGATGGAGGCTAGATTATACAATCCAATCTCTTTACCCACCAATTATTCGACTATCCTCGGGTATCCGCCTTTTATCCGAGGCGAACTATAGTGGTAATTGAAGATTACCTTGATTGTGGTCCACTTTTGCAAGCTTTACTGGCAAATTTGAAAGACCAATTGGAAGCCATTATCCGAAAAAGCCCCGACATTGTAGGTCGCCGTGTATCACATTCCAACATATTTCCTCTGGAATTGAGGATGCGTTACGGTTGGAGAGAAGGATGCGAGGCTCTGGAGAAGAATGGAGCAATAATCTGGCTCGGAACCTACAATTTCTTCATACATACACTTTAATTAGGAAGTATAGAAGTTCTCAAGTTCTGGATAACCACTTTCCAGCTCGCACTTCAACAAGACTTATGCGCAATTGGTAGTCTAGGGTCTCTGCTCTATTAAGCTTGCCATCGGCACTTTGAATAGACAAATATTGTATTGGAAGAATTTAAACGGCAACCGTATACGACTCAAAAAAGCCGAGCGGGATGAGCCCAAAGGATGCAATGTAACATTCAAAGATGATCGAATACTAGACGCCCATGCTCAGGAGATCTTCAGCACGTTGATTCTTTCATGATATCGAGATCGCGTCATCTCTTCAATAGTGTTTGAGAGCGGTGTATTACTTACTTTTGTCTCCTTTCGACACTGGAGTTGTTGGCAATGTTTACTCTGCGGGGTTCCACGATGTACGAGAAGAAGATTTCAGCGATAAAAGACTCTATCCATCGCCCTTGGTATTATGGGCTATCCGAGGAGATCGCGGATGGTGCGAATGGTTGTTGTCCAAGGGCGCAAAATTGACGGAACAATGGCCAAACACGGACGTCACAGCTATTCAATGTTTCGGTTGGGGGACAGCAAACAACATTCTGCCGTATAGCAAGGGTTTATGGCAATCCCCACCGCTCGATCATCAACCCTTGATATCGAACTTGTTCGAAGACCGTGGGACTGATGGGTGCAGATGCAAGTCCAGCCTCTCTGGTTGCACGTTCGCCACGTCCTTCCGAGGTCTCACCAAGTCTTTCATGAGAATTGTCCTCACAAGAGATGAGTTGCTGCTCTTGGTAATATCCGTATTCGCTCGGCCGGTAGAAAATAATCGGTTGCTTTTGGGCGGACTCCTCCGCTGCCTCACATTTTGGCAGCTGGGTCTGAGGCACACTTGCTGTGACATTAAGCGCGCTTGGGAGCACTATGGATACCATGGGTATATGGGAGATCCGAATGAGACAGAAGATGAGCTTTCAAAAGCTTGCCCAGTCCCCCACTTTTAGTTAGAAGACACATCTAGGATACTGGATGAAGATGCCTTCCTCGCAGAGCGCCTTGAGAAGCTTGTAGAAGAGTTAGAAGCAGAATACCATGCATCTGGAAAGGGCATGGAGGAGTTTGTGAAAGTCAATTGGCGAGCAAAGATGAAGAAGGAGTTGGATAGACAGACGAAGTTAGACGAAGAAGAGTACGGGCAGTTGAGGAGGGAGATGGGGATCATACTTGCGCGTAGTGATAGTGATATTGGGTTTGTGGGTGAGGGTTCCATTGAAGAGATTGAGAGTGATGAGAATGGGGAGAGTGAGGATCATGGGAACAACCTAATCGTTGAGCTCAGTGATGAGGAAGAGGAATTTTTCGAGGCGGTAAAAGCGTTATGATAGACTGATGAAGATTGATACTTTGAATGAATATAAGAGCAGCCATTTGATCACGTCATGCACATGACTTTAATGGGTTATATTTTGGTGGCATAAGAACCCTTCAACGCTTTCGAATGATAATTCATACGAAGAATCTGGCATTCATAAGTGTAAAATTCTCAACAGTCCGCAACCAAGGATTGTACTCAATGGATACTAGCTTCCTCGTAAATCGTGCCGTGAGATTGACCAATCAAGACGATCCGTTTATCTCCGAGACGCTTGGCACCTTGACTCGAAAACACTGTCCGGCCAATTGCTTGCTCATCATACCTCCCGTCATGAGATATGCCTAAGTCTAGCGGCAGTGTTTCCGTTCTTTGATAGATAACGGCACATATTCTCTTTCCTCATTTGAATCCTCGATGATATTAATGTCCTTCCTTTTAATTCTATGACGTAAGCCCCGTATCTTTGCTCGGATCGTCTACCCTGAGCCTTCTTTGCCATATCAACACAAGATGCAGTCTCTAGCTCAAACTGCATCCATCTCTAAAAGAAAGCAGGCGTGCAACAGCTGTCGTCAACGCAAGAAGCGATGCGATGTACATTCCAACTTCAACCCATACCATCTTTAATAGCTAACCTTTTAAAGGCAGAGCGGCCATCGTGCTCATTGTGCCGGAAATGGGGTATTAGGTGTGAATATTCTGTACCAAAGTTAAGGGATTCTGTCTATAGACCCTCAATACAAACTGTTGAGGCGCTTCAGTCGACACAGTCTTCCTTCACTCCCGATTTAAATTTGGATGGCGATCTCGACTTCTTGCGGTATCCGGGGATGAATTTTGATTTTCCTGGGAGTGCGCAGTCTCAAAATGTTACCCAACTTACGCAGTATCCGAATCCTTCGTCAGGATCAGACCCCGTACCTCCCTTGAACGGAATTAATTTTGAAACGGATCTTAATGTTCCTGCCGGATTACCTTCCGATGAAGTCCTTCTCGAGCTCGTCGACCTCTTCTTCCTTCATCTATATGATACCTTGCCGTGCTTTCACAAAGCTACGGTAGTGGAAAACACCAAGAATCAGTACCTACAAATCGAAGCTCCTGTACTCCTGTACGCTATGTGTGCACTTGCGGCACGCTTCCACCCCGATTCTTCCATTAGAGATCTTCAAAATGACTGGTATGAGCAAGCTAAACTCCTATATGAGCTCCTCCCACGAGATCCCCATCCCGCATTGCGTGCTTTCCAAGCTGCTTTGTGTCTCACCGTCCATTCCACCGCTAAGGGTGACTTCTCAGTTGGTTGGCTAATTTTGGGAAAAGCCTGGAGGCAAGCTTGTGCTCTTGGCTTAAATCATATGGACTCGGATCGTGAGATCTCGATCGAGCTTCATCCTGCTCCAAAAACCGCCTTTGAGAAAGAGGAGTACAGACGGACGCTTTGGATGCTGTTCGTTACAGATAGAGAAGGTTCTTGGCCTACAGGCTGGCCGCACGCAATCGACGATCGGCAGTTCAAGGTCGATATACCGGTTGCTGAGGAGCAATTTCAGAAAATGAATTCTGAAACTGCGGATACTGCCACAAAGCCGATATCTTTCACCCGCAATCTAAACACTCTAATTGCAGCATCACCAGCAGCTGCAAGTCCTCTCAATATGTTTCACTATATAGCTGTGGCACATGTTCTGCTTGGACGTGTCACCGAGCAGATCCATTCTATTCACGACTCGCCAACAGATCCTGAATATACCAAAGAATGCAACAGCTTAGATTCTTCCATTATAAAATTCCGCATGAGCCTTCCGCGGCCAATTTGGTCGGTATTTGAAGCCTCAACTGAAATCCAAGTTCACGTTCTCTGGCTGCACCTCACGCTCAATACGATGTCAATCCTACTCCACTATCGGCTGGTCGATTGTACAGATGAAAAGGAAGCTAACGAGCACTTCGCGCGCGCCGTAGTTACAGCCAAGAATACTGTAAATATTGTCAAGGACGCTTCTCGCGTTTCAACGAATCTTCTCGTCGATTTCCGCATTCAGTCTTCTCTGTATATTGCTACTACTGTATTGGTTATTCACTGGAGGTTGTCGGGTGACGATAGTATCCAGGAGGGCATAGATCTTATTGGCCTAATATTCGATCGTGTGTATGAAATCTGGGTCTTTCCGGGCTTGAAGTACAAGTTAGCTCTTAAACATGATTTGGAGAGATCGATGGAAAGCATTCTCAGCTTGAGAGATCGAGGGTTCAAGGGATTGCTGGCTGATTGCACGAAATGGAAGTTTGTGCAGGAGTACGTTGCGGAGCATGGACTAGCGATCTAAGAATATACAGAAAATAGACGTGGACGCTTTTGATAATATTTGTCGTCTCTGATAAGGAAAAATGATGATTCTGAGGATAGCATTTATAACATGATGGACATTCAGTTCGCACGTTCATTGGCCCCTCATTCCAATCATGAGTCCCTCGGTGCCAACAATAGTCCTCCATTCGTCTGCGCAGTCGTCCCCGTCACAAACCGATCCCTCATAAAATATGCATACGCCTCAGCACAGTCGCTTGGTTCCCCAACCGTCTTTGTCAATGTCGCCTTTGCAAACGCATCCAACGCCCCCGGCCCCATGTTCTGGATAGCCTTATCCAGAAGCTCGGTATGAATCGCCCCTGGCTCCACACAATTAATTCTAATGGGCGCCAACTCGACCGCCAGACCGTTCACCAGCCCGGACGAAGCACCGCCCCAGGCTGCTGGCAACACCCACCCCGGCATCGGCTTCCGGGTGTTGACACCCCCAGTAACAGTAAATGAGGAGCTAGGAGACATAGGCATGTATTTCCCCGTTCTAATCAATTTTGCTATGAACACGGAAGATATGAAACGCACGTTGAACCCGCTTATCACGCCTTCGACCGTAACGTCGGCTAGCCCCCTAGGTGCGGATAGATCGCCGGCAGTGAAGACTATGTGGTCTATCTTCTTCTGCCCGCCCTCGGTTACTTTCTCGAAGAGATCGGTCAGGTTCTTTTCGAGATTCGCTGTATCGGCGAGGTCGACTGCGTGGCCCGAGACATTAGACGCTGGGAGTGATTGGTACAGGGACCGCAACTTCGCGACCTTGTCGTTGACTTTTGGCTGTGTGGAGCCGGATATTGTAACATGGCCGCCTTGGGAGAGCACGAGGGAGGCGACCGCGAAACCGATCCCGGATGTGCCGCCGAAGATTAGGACGTTGGCGTCTTGGAGGCGGTTGGGGTGTGCCATTTCTGTTCTTTCGATTACAAATGTAGAGTTCTGTTTAGGATAATTTTTGTCGCAGGACAGCTTCGCAGTGTTTTTCTTGTGTTTGAAGGAGTAGTCCGAATAATCTTCTAGAGTCTAACGTCCGCAGCCGCCATTCTCCCTTTATATATACCTCCTCTACCCTTAATACCGCCTACCATCAAATGCATCAGTCCATGTTTTCCAATACCAATCTCCGAGCCCGCTCGTCCCCGCCATTACTCCTTTGTTGACAGGCGAGGCGGACGTGATGTTGGAGATAGCGGGCGGAATGGCGGCGACGCTAATGCATGAGCGGGCTCAGCGGTGTGGCGTAGATGGGAATGTGGCGTTTGGGTGGCGCCATGCTATTGTAGGGTTTGATTTTAGGCTACTACGCTCAATACGATAGTAAATATTTTTCTGCTTCGCTAGATCTTGTTATGGCTTAGATTAAGATCATTATGCTGGGGAGAGTGCAATAAGATATCGTCTTGCTTGACATGGAGACAGACCTCTAGATTGCCTGGCGGTGGGGCGTGTGGCTGAGAGACCATTTGTAAGGTGGTGATGTCATGGAGATGGGGATCGAGTGGGACGAACTTGGTTGGTGATGGAGGATGAGTGGATGTTTGGGTGGAGGCATGGGGTTTGAGTGATTTGTGGAGAATGAGGGGTTTTGCGCATCGGTTCTCACTTCTAGTTAGGGCTGTACTTCTATGGAAAGTTCATTTTAAAATTTATCATGAGTTTGCTGGATAACAACATTCTGAGTGATCGATCTATAGTCGTATTGAGGATCTATTAATCTACACAAATACTTGTGTTGGGGGTTCAGGTGAGAAACTATCTGTATATAGATTATTAAGTCTTGTTTGATGCTGAAGACAAACAAGGTCTAGACATAATACAAGTTATGCTAAGAAGTACGCTGGCAACAAACATTGTAGAATATGTAAAGTGATTTCTTCCAAACAGACACACTCAGTTTGTACTTGTTGAACCACTGGTGTTAAGTAGAATTCGGTGAATCTAAAATAGAAAAGCGCGAATCGAGATGAATAAGCGGTTGCCGATCTCTTGCGTTGGGCTCAGCGTTCCTTGTTCCTCCTTCATCCCACTCTTATCCTCTAGGCGCCCGTATAGTATTATTATAGCGCCTCAGCGTTCATATCAATATCCAACGTTCTTCTGCACACATGATCAATTATACTATCCAGGCGTTTCCCTATGACCACCAACTCCTGCAGGAACACCATCTCAACCACTGTCGTTGATTGTGTCGCATTACGCATTCGAACGCAGTGCGGTGGTCGAGATCCAGATGGTCAATATCCTTCAAAGTGTCTATACAGTCTACAAGATCGCGACCTTCAAGGTGCATGAGACTAAAACACAGCTAACTTACCTATGAACTCTAGTCAATCCCTACGCTTTGTATTTTTTTTTAATTACGTCTCCTATCCTGCTGTGGCCGTAGTATGAAGCTCTATCATGAGCTAGCCTCCTTACCCCGCTGTTGATGTTGTCGACGAAGTTTTCGCTACCGGCAATACTCGTATGGCAATCTCGGCAGGTCGCGCAATTCTCCGGGAGTTTCATATACAGCGTTGCACAATCTCCACAATTTTCCCCTGTACCACGCCATGTCACTAGACTAGATCTTGCAGATATTGCCGCCGACCACACCGGCTGCATACAGAGTTCCTAAATTAAGATAACCACGCTTGCCAACTCTCACGATTGTCGCATGGATCAGACAGGGTGCAGCCAATCACACTTTACTTCGAGTTCGTATCAATGTATTTTTTCATCTTTGCGTACATTCTACTCAGGTCTTCCAATATATAGGCACCAGATTACAGCGCAATGGCGGTCCAATTCCCATTCCACCGCACCAACTACGAACGATCTACATGGGCTTAATGTCTAGATGGCCACGGCTGCTATAAGACAAGTCTGATATTATCGCAAATCGCAGCACTTAAGTATAAACACTACCATTACGCCGATACGAACCTAACTTGTCCGTCCGCCTTGTAGACGCCTTGTGAATCGAAGTGATTTAAATTCCATGCGCATTCGGCCATGGATATCACTGATCACTACGGTATCTGATTGAGGCAGTCTCTAATATTTGACCCACGACAGTAGTCCTAAGGACCCGAATAGTGGTTGATCATCGTGTTGTGCATCTTTGAGGTTTCTCCTCTGCGCCGGAAGGATGAGACTACATTTACTCTTCTTATTATGTGGAGTCGTCTCCGGCTTCTTCTCTCCTATTAGCAAACCCACGGTTACAGGCGTGGTTTCTCTTATACCGAGCACTTCACCTACGGCTTCACGTACTCCTGCACCGGACGTGTCATCATGGCAATACGACAAGAACAGACAATCCAAGCACGTCCACGACTTCTACAAGTTGTTTGGCTGGTTGAAAAGCGGTGATACGATAAGAGATTTCGAGATGCCACGTGCTATCCGAAAGATCCAGAGAATTCTTCATGAACCGGAAACAGGGGTCTACGATCAAAAGATGGAGACTGTCATGAGTAGGCCTAAATGTGGCTATGTCCAACCCTACAATGAAACAGATGCCATGGCAAATGAGACGATGAGTCGGAGATATGTTCTGTGGGGTCCGAAATGGGATCGCACAACAATCACATATCGGTTTATTAACTACACTTCGGACATTCCGCAAGATCGACAGCGAACTCTTGTTAGGTTAGTGAACTTATCCCACGTCGCCTCCAATTGTGATTCTGTTATGTCTTTTCTAGCGCAATTACAATACTGCTGCGTAGACTAACAGTCTTCTAGCGAAGCCCTCTTGAAATGGACCCAATACCTTCCAATAAGCATCGTTCCTGCTCCCAGCAATGTGCGAGCCGACATACACTTCCGCTTCATGTCTATGGGGCCTGGCGAAAACGCCTACGCGTTCACAAATATGATCTCGGACGGCCTCTCACTGGCATCTGGCCTCGTAAACATCACCTTTAATGATGACTATAATTGGGCCGACGACCGTCTATTCAACTACACTGCAGTCCATGAGATTGGACACTCCCTAGGCCTAAGCCATAGCAAAGTGGAGGATGCATGGATGTGGCCTTACTACGATGCCAAGCTTGGCCCACTCCATCCAGATGACCAAGCGGCTGTGCATCAATTATACGGTTGGAAAAACCCTCGCTGGAAGCGCATCGACAATAACTCTGGCACCAAATATATCGTACAGGTATCATCAGACCCATTGAAAACCGCGCCGCTCGATGGCATCTACCAGCTCCGCTCCTCGGGCCAAGTCCTCCGGCACGACGGAACCGCGTCCTGGATCAGCATTGACAACAACAAGGACACGGTGCAAATCGCGGGCTCGGCCGGCAATGTCTACCAGCGGCATACTGACGGCAGTATATACAAGTACACAGGCAGCGGCTCGAATTGGCAGTACATCAGCCCGCCATCCGACAACACGCTCGAGATCGTCGCCGCAGCCGATCAGCTCTACCAGCGAAGGAAGGACGGCTGGGCCGCGCGATGGAGCGGGTCAGGCACAACCTGGCTCACGATTGAGCAACCCTCAATGTCACGCCAAATAGCCGTCACCCAGTCCAAAACACTATGGAACCTGCTCGTCTCGGGCGAAGTCGTGCGATCCTACTGGCCATATGGCAACGGCTGGACCATTGTCGACGTCAACGCCGACAACATTGCCATCGCCGTCGGCGGCGACGAGTTCTACAAACTTCAGTCCGACGGCAAGGTCGTGTGGCTGGATATGGAAGCCTATTTCTGGCACGAAATTGAGAATAGTGGGTCTGTCGGGATCTATGCTGCGGGCGGGTATTTGTACAGCAGGCATAGAGATGGTAGCGTGTGGCGGTACACGGGTACGGAGTTTATCTGGGAGCAGTTAGATGCTGCGGCGACGTCGGCGGGTGTGATTGGGGATTGGAAGGGTTCGGTTTGGGAGATAATGCGGAGTGGGGAGGTTTTGAAGTTGGTGAGCTAGGGAGGGAGGGAGGGAATGTTTGTGATGCTTGTCTGTGTTTGTATATATCACTAGCCCGTAATAGGATTTTCTTGTGCTTTTGGATTGAGACATTTTTGAAACGAGTTAGTAAGGCTAGCCTCTCAGTTATATCAATAATTTAATTTGGAAACAGTTTTTGTGGCCATGCAGACTGTTGCTGTATGATTGGAAATCCTCCAACCCACGCGCCCCGCAGAGAAGTTTAATTTAGTCCACAGCTTGGAAGAGGAGTGTATGCCTCGTGTGTCGATTAAAGTTAGGGTAAGTAAATAAAAGGGCCCGACTCGATACAATAAGCTCAGACACGCGTACACTTAAATAGAAGGGTGAAGGAAGTCTCCCGTAAGTTTCGAATTTGGCATTTTATGGGCATATATGAAATGGAGAGCAGTGGCCATAGAGGGCTAGCAAGGTTACTAGGGTGAGTTGATGGATAAGGGGCTTTGATTATTAAGTAAAGTGTATGAGCGGCTAGTTACATAAATTATATCTTTGTGTGTTCCCACTGTTCACAGTTAGAAAATATAAGGACCTTGGACTATTCATTTAAATGATACTATAGGAAGAGTAATAAAGTGAATTAATTCAGATAGAAGAAAGTAATACCTTAGTTTATCCAAAACAATAGATACCGGAAGGGAAATGGGAAATATTAGGAGATCTATTAAAGGAAATGGGAAAGAAGTTAAATTAAATTCTACATGAGAAAAATGAAATGAAATGACAGCAGAGGAAAATGGATTAGGATCAAAAATATAGTAGAAGAGGAGAATGGATGCGGACATAAATGCAAAGTAAAGGGAGAAGATTTTGGAAAAGAAATGGGCATAATTATTAGACATGTGACTCAATATTCCTAATTCTTTGAATGCTCGGGAATTGGAATATATGGTGAAGGTATATTAGCATCCTTCAATACTTAATCTACTTTACCCATGCCACTCGGCTAGCCACTAAAGCATGCTTTATTTTATAGCCTAAGGCCTTTTTTTAGTCGCGTGAGTATGTTATATGAGCCTTTGCCAGCGCTGGCTCGATTTCTTCATTCCCTGTTCCTGGATTAATGGAGGCTGCTGGAGCTTTGGTCTTATTACTGAAGATGTCTTAGTAACATTGCGGATCCCATGGGCTTGATATATTTTGGATCACGGATTAATTGTGCGTCTTTCTAGAGCGTTTTCAGGCTACTATTTCCTAGTGAATAAATTAAGGTTGCCAAATATACGGGACTTTCCACCCCTATCTGTGATGGGGATTTTGCGAGTCTGCTGAGTACGATTTCCTACTATTATACGGCAGCAAGTTATCTGGTTGTAGGTTGTATCGGATACAGTCGCACGATATCAAATCACACTGAATATCAGCTGATATACCCCCTTTTCTATGTACATAAATATGGCCTGCTGGCCATCCTCAATCGAGCAGTTCAGTTCCTCATCTCCCTCCCTGAGACAAGATTCGCCTCTCACCACACTATCCTTCTGTCCTTTGTGCTGCTCTATGTTTTTGAATATATTCAGTGTACTGTAATGTTACTCTACAAAAACTGGCTTCCTGTGGAATACTTTGACATTGATACGTGGATTGTTGTTTGGCTCATTTTAAGATCCGTACTATAGGCTTATAGTCCAGCCTGTATGTACTGAGCCAAAATTTCACACGATCGAAGCTATTTTTCTCTACTGTCCATGGAACATTCCCTTCGTCATTGTCTTCGGCTAGCTTACATATAACTATCGAGGGAAGTCCGCAAGTTTCTTTCTGGCTCCCTTGCCATATCTTGTCACATGTTTCTACTATCCTATTATAGTTGGTCTGTTTTTTTTTCAGGCCTATATAGTCTCGCCATTGCCAGCCTCTAGCTAGGTAGGCCACTTACCCTCCTTGAATACATCAATATTTGCCTCAGCAATTGATGCTGCCTGATACGCGACATATCTTTTAGAGGGATCGAATCTATTTTACCTAAACAGATCTGATAGGATATATCGAAGTGAATTACTTCCAGGGAATCGGACGAGTAGTGCGTCTGCTACTGATACGTTCCGGCAAGTATTCGTGTTTGTTGGTCATCTTGAGCTTAAACATTACTAACTTCTCGGTGGACTCTATGAAATTGCGATTGAGCTTATTCTCAATAACTCTGAAGTCATTTTTGTATTAAAGGTACCATTAAAATAAATCATTCTAGATAATGGACCTGCCCCGTTAACTACGTTTATTAACTCCCAGGCGATTTTATCGCATCAGAAGCTCTCAAGCCAGAAGTATGAATCTGCTATGGAATAGAAACCGAAGCAGTAAACTTTTGTAATTTTAATTTCAGCTCTTGAGATTCTTTCATTGTTTGATCTACTATTGTCTGAAGAATGCGGCACTCTAGTGACACTTTCTATCCTTCTTTAACCTTCCGTGAGTCTAATTCTCGGTTAGTAGGCTTCCTGTTATCTTCGATCATGTTATTATGATAATGAGTACCTTCTAGATGATCGCTGATTCCTTTGCAAAACTTTTCTTTCTCAAAGAGTCACTAGAAAGAGTTCCAGAGAATACTAGGTTCGTACGATTGAGCTATGTAGGGGATTCGCTCCTCGGTGAGTAAATGTGCCATCAAATTTTGAAGTATTATTGGTATTGAAGAGCGGACCTGTATTTGTGCTCATCTTGCGGACTGTGAGATAGATGTTTGGGGTCTGGGGAAGTACGGAAGACTGGGCAAGAATAACGGTTACGAAACAACACAAAAGAATGGCGAACACGAGAGTTTAAATACCTGAGTGCTAGGGGCATCTCAACTTAGTCAAACCTGAGATTCACCTTAATAATATGAGCTATAGTAGCTGTTCCCAACGGCTAGTCAATAGGTGGTGAAAGTTAGCCAACTATGGCTTATACTTCACAACAACAATATCAGGACACCGATGCACGTGTGAAGATCGAAATGGTGAATCAATCTAAGGAATCAATCTAAACGGTGACTTGATCGACATTTCAAGCCTCAGCCATTTCTGGCATTGTCAACGTCCGACTTCGATATTGTAACGTAGAGTAGAAGGCCAACCTTCTGCTCTAGTCCATAATGTGGTGAGAGGCGAATCTTGTCTCAGGGAGGGGGATGAGGAGCTGAACTGCTTGATTGAAGATGGCCAGCGGGCCATATTTATGTACATGAAAAAGGGGTATATCAGCTGATATCCAGCGTGATATCCGGCGTGATATCGACCGTGATATCGTACGTCGATATCTGATACAGCTCGGCAGACTAGCCAAAATCCCCATAACAAAATTTATAAGTGGTTTTGTCCGTAAGCGAATGGGTATTCGCCTCTCAAGAATAATTTGGTCTTGCATATATTTGTCTTATAAGACTCTATAGAAATATTTTTAGCCTAGGTCCGTGGCAGAGTTTCACTTGTAGTAGACGAGTCTACATTTTAGAAAGACATCTAGATAGCAGCCTATTTGTCTCCTGGCTGTACATTTATAATTGACGGGGGCTTTGTCCAGACAAGCATTGTTAACTAGTTCGATAACTGAATTTTAGACTCTCTCATGCCGAAAAGTATACAAGCTGTTACTTAGCTTTTAGTGCATATGAACTCTTTTAAAAGCTTTTAGCCGCCGACATAGAATCCGCTGTGCAACATAGTTAAGGAAATAGCTAATTTTGAGTGATATGTCATATTCACCATAACAAACTGAACTTTGGAACTTATATATTACTTCTCACTGGAGCATTTAGGCCAATCAAACGGTTCTTCAATTAGTGGTGCTAGGAAACATTAATCAACCCGAGCTCAATTTTTAGCTTTACGTAAGGTGGCTTTGTTTATTATTTTATTTGAAGTCGAAGCGACTTAAATCTCATTTCCAAAGAAATTAGGATTTTGGTTTCGTCATTTTAGTCTCAAGAGCAGCATATCACCTTTGGAATATACCTTTTTGAGACTAACATGCGAACAGGATGTCAGCATTTTAAGTAGCTAGAGGCGCTAAGAGTGCTGCACTATGAATTAGGGTAGGTTAAGCTTCGAGAAAGACATAGGAAGATGACGGATCAATTTTTGAAGAGAGTGGGTTACTCCGTGGACCCTGAATGGTTATTATCCCGATTGATTGATGATTTTGTACCATAGGCGCGGGAAACCAGGTGCGCGGGAGTTTTAACGTCGTGTCTCAGGTCAAGTCCGGTTCCGCATTAATGTCTAGAATTGGTATTTTTTATAATGTTTATGATATTTCTAGATGATGGCCTTAGGGTGACATGCATTGGATTGATGGGTTTGACGGAGCCATATGCTGTAGAGTATTAAATATTTACTCTTAGGCAAGTGGATTTTGGACCCTAGCTGCGGGCATACATTCGACACCATACTTGATGAATATTTCATGAATGTAAAACCTTTTGGCTCCGTCTGGTTTTCCACGCATTACTATAACATTCTAGTCCAACACAAACGCCAGAGCAAGACTCTAGAAATGGCTCTTGACGTCCTTCACATTAAGTACTTAATCATCCTACGATATCATGCACTTGAAACATTATGTTTATCAACGCAATAGCACAACCATTATAAGCACTCCATGACATACTCATCGTTATGAAGTGTATCGTTCATCTTCCATTGCCTATAATTTTCTTCTAGCACCTCGATATCTAAGTGATACCTACTTTGTTTATTCGTGATCCCGCCGCCGCTCGTCATGCGTCGTTGCTGTCACTGTGCTGCATACATTGAACTAGCTCTTCTCTATGCGCCACGAAGAAGTTCTCCTTCGACCTTATCGCCTATCCTCATCTACATAAACTAGTACAAAACTAGTCATAAATATTTGGTGTCGAAACTCTTAGTTCTTGTGCTATCTCATGGGGGACATGTGGGGCACAGCAATCTCGATACGACAGTCATTGATCTCGGCCAGTAAGCCTTTACGTTAGCTATTCTAAATTGCTTACTCAAAGCCTCAAAAAAAAAAAGCATCTAAACAAAAAAATAAAAAAATTTAATTAAATAAATTATATATTACGTAACCGGCAAGTAATAAGCCGCGCCCCCCACCAACTTTTCGCACCGCATCAACTTCTAATTATTATGGCTCCACCAACAACGATTCAACCGTCCCATAAAGATGCGGATATCTTCCTTGCTATCTTAGCTATTAACTCTGGCTAGATACAAACTGTAAAACGCGCCGCGGTAGTATTTAACGCCCCCGAAACTACGTTCCGTAACCCACGCGCCGGAATTGTTGCGCGACGCGATTGCCAGCCTAAATCAAGGAAGCTTTCTACGATAGAAGAGGAGGTTATTGTTAGATATATACTCGACCTAGGTTCGCGAGGTTTTGTGCTCTCTCTAGGTGCTGTACAAGATATAGCGGATAAGCTGCTTGCTGAGCGTGGTGCTGAGCAGGTCGGCTAGAAGTGGCCTAGGAAGTTCGTCACGCCGGCTAAGAGCCTTAAAATACGATTTAATCGACCGCGCGATTATTAAAGGGCCCTCTATGAGGATCCTGAGACTATTAAGTCCTGGTTCGAGCTTGTAGCGCGTACGAAGGCTACATACGGTATCTGCGGCGAGAATATCTATAACTTTAACGAAGCTGGCTTTATAATAGGCAAGATATCACCTAAGCTAGTTGTTACTGGCTTAGAATGACGCAGCCGGCTAAAATCTATACAGCTAGGCAATTGTATGTGGGTTATAGTAATCTAGGGAATTAATACTGCTGGGTGGGCGATCCCGCCTTTTATTATCTTCGCTGGCTAGTACTACTTTTCTGCTTGGTATAAGGGCGATGATATATCTAGGAATTGGGTTATCGGCTTGAGAAATAACGGATGGACAACTAATAAACTTGGAGTTGAGTGGCTAAAGCACTTTATTGTGCATATAAAGGACCGTCGAGTAGGCGCATGGCAGCTACTTATTCTTGATGGCTATGGGAGCTATAACTCGCTCGAATTCTAGGAAATCTATAAGGGGAATAAAATCTATACTCTTTGTATGCCGTCGCAATCGTTATACCTTCTACAGCTACTTAATATAGGCTGCTTCTCGCTATTAAAGCGAGCGTACGGCCGTCAGATCGAGAGCCTAATCCGCGATACATTAATCATATTACAAAGCGTAAGTTCCTTCCAGCTTTTTATACTACCTACCAGCAATTAATTATAAAGGATAATATCTGCGTAAGCTTTCGAGGTGCTAGTTTAGTCCTATATAATTCAGAGGCGGTGATATTAAAGCTCGATGTGAAGCTTCGTACGCTAACACCGCCTGCGTCAGAGGTCCTTATATAGGAAGCCAAAATACCCAGTAACCAGCGCGAATTAGAGGCTCAATCAACATTAATTCGCGATCGGATTCGAAGGCATAAAAGCATATCGCCTGCTTCTATTAATGCAGCAATTAATCAGCTTGAAAAAGGCGCCGAGATAATGCTTCATTCAGCTACATTACTAAGGGGCCGAGTTGCTAGCCTTAAGAGAGCAAACAAGGCCGCTACAACACGTAAACGGCGTAGACAGAAGCGAATTCAGAAGCGAGGCGTCTTATTAAAGGCAGAGGGAGAGGAGATTATTGATCAAAAGGGGTTTAAGCAGCAGTTAGAGGGCGAAGTACGTCAAGGTAAGGTGCGATCAAGTGCTGGCCGGCAGGCTTCTACACGCTGCAGCCGCTACAAAGAGACTGGGCATAACGTACGTACGTGCGAGAATGGTTCTATAAATACTACTTCATCGCGGATATGTATTATATTTATAGTATCTTAAAGCGCTGTGAAAATAGATTGCTGGAAAAGTAGAAAAAGTTGGTGGGGGGCGAGGGTTACTTACCCACGCGTCTCACTTGCTGGTTACGTTATATATATTTCGCGCGACTGGGAAGCAGTACAGAGTCTTCATATTAGACGCAATTCATCTTCGTAGTTCGAGAGCATGCCGACCTCGTCCAGTTGGGATGGACTTCGTCATTAGATATATGTGCTTGTATAATATTAGAGTTTTGTAACAACCTGAGGACGCGTAGATGTGGAGACCACAGAGCTCTTGAACGTAATAGAAACCATGAGCGTAAGACATACTATAGTAGAACGACGAAGACGCAGGCAAAGAGTCAAACGGCTCGCACCCAAACGCGATTGAGCGAGGAGAGCCCCATAACTCGGACAAACCCTGCCTGCCTTTGTGTCCCGTGCCTACCTCAGCCGGGGTCTCGATACGCCTATGATATAAGGGGCCGTACCGCTAGCACTTCCTAGAACTTGATAGAACGCAGCCCACCATGCTCACATACAGGGTACCAAGATACACACAACGGCCGAAGCTCCCATTGCCCGCAAGCTCTCCGCGTGGTAGAGCAATCCAGACACGCGCAACATTCCACTATCTGGAGAATCGCCCTGAGTACTTGAATGTTAAGCCTTACCACATAAACCTGCCTGAACGCGCATTGCCACCGGGCTTGCAGTCTAATGAAGTTTCCATTCCATATCATAATATCACCGTCACAGGGATGAGAGAAAACATGAACGACTTCACTCTCGACCGCAATGGATTCCAGGTCGTAGTGGAAGATGTACGTGGGCCTGATTCCGTGGTGGACACCATCCCATATCACGATTACGGCGATGAGGGGCAGGTGAGGGGTAAGGTACGAAAGGCTGTAGAAAATTTTCTGAAGCGTAAGATTGCCGGTTGCGAGGATGTCGTTGCCTTTTCCCATCAAGTTAGTAGAGCGGGGGATTTGGGATGCAGAAATTGCTGATAGAGAGACAGGTGAGGAGGCGTGATCAACAGTTCCCTGCTTTGCCCCGAGGCACGGATGGGGACGTGCCGCAGCCTGTTCAGGGCGTCCATGTGGGTGAGTAAAAGAATTATCATTTACTCCGGCTCGCACTAAGGCAAATCCTAGATATGACACCCGATGGGGCTCGCTCAGAGATCCATGGCTCGCTGCGATCTCGAGGTTACGTAGACATTTCTCGGCGACGATGGGCTATAGTTAGGTCTGTATATCCCACGAATTTGCGAGGTAATGCTCGATCCACCGCTAAATTTGGGTATATTCAAGTATATGGCGACCTCTCTTCGGCCCCGTACAAGACTGGCCTCTCGCGCTCATGGACTACAGGTCCCTGGACGTCTTCCGCGATCTCATTGCCTCCGACAACATTTACATGCACAAGATCCGAGAGAACTATAATGTCTTATATAACAAACGGCACAGATGGTACTTCCTCGAAGACCAACAGCCTTATGAGGTTTTTGTGTTTAGAACGTTTGACACTTACGCTGCAAAAGGCCATGCTCGAAGTATGCCGGCTACACCCTCTCTATAGCATTGTATGTCACTGATCGATACAGCCTGCCCGCATGCCGCTTTTCAGAACCCTTTAACTTCAGCTACAGCGCGACCACGAGAAAGCTTCGAGTGCCTGTCAGTGGTATTGTACCCAGAAGGGACGGCGGAGGATAGCCCATATGAAGAGGTATTGGGGCAATCTCGGTTTGTCCGCGGAAGAAAAGTTCGCTAACAAATAGGAGCCTTTACCCTCAGAAACCCCCGCGGAGTTTCTCGAAGCCAAGCTTGCAGAGATGCGAGGTGGCGTAGAATGAAAATCTCAGCTATTCGTCTCTAGAACTCTCTCCCTCATAATCTCTGCCATTGTCTCCAATCCATCGATTTTCCTTCTCTCGTAGTACATGAAGTCTGGATCAATAATGAATTTCAATATTTTATCAACGCACACTACCGCTTCCTCCTGTGTGGCTCGACTACGATCTGAATGTATGCGCCTAGGTAGTGACATTATCATATGCGCACCAGCAAAGCCCAGCGCTTGATGGACGTTAATTGCCAACCCAAATTTTCGATATGCTCTCACGAAAGCGTCAAAAACGGTGATATATGCTGTGTCTGTTCCCTCGAAGTAGCTAAGCAGGAATAATTCGCCTAGAAAGTTTCCCACGTCTTGCCAAGTCGGACCCATGGCAACGAACTCCCAATCAATGACACTGATATCACGCATATCGTTTTGCTCATCGAAGTTGAGAAGTACGTTTCCCATCCTAGTCTAGATTAGAGATAAGGTGATTTCGAGATGGGGAGATAGTTACCAGAAGTCGCCCATTGCAACGGATTGCTGCTCTGAACGAATTCTCTTCTCTATGTCCCTTATCCGGTCAACTAGTTGCGACCTTTGCTCGTCCGATACTCGATATCCTATACTCTCGACGTTTGTAAAGAAGTCGGTGAAGAGCTCTTGGATCGTGAGGTCTTTGGCATACGTATTGCCTGCAAAGGCACCCATCGTAAGGCCCCTGTTCTCTGGTTGCTCTCCCCAGCGATGTAGTTGAGCAAGGAAAGTCCCCAGCATTCCGCCCATGACAGCTGACAACTTGTGCTTTCGATCTGATTCGGGCTGATTTTCGAGGAACATTCGGAAGGAATGTGTTGACTGATCCCATATCTCGCCTCCTACCTTGGGCGTGCAATCTTCAATAATACTGACGCAGTTGTCTGGATCACTGCGGTAGAGCTCGGGCAGCTTGACGCAAGTACATGCTCTTGCTACCTCCGTCGAGTAAATATCCGTGTATGTGAAATCGCGCCAGGGAATGACAGCTAGAGCCCTCGCCTCGAATATTTGTCGCTTGGGCGAAAATGCGACACGTGGCTCCCCTGCGGTAAATGGCGCAGAGTATTTTAGGACAGCGGTTCGGTGCTGTCCTTTCTCTAGCGGCGTGGTAAGGAATATCCGATAGGCGTAGTTTGTGGTACCAACGTTGATCCGACGCACGTCACAGCATTTGAAAGGGGTATTTTCTAGCCATTTACGAACTCTGGCCGGATGATTGAAATAGCTCGTACTAGCATCTGTGGTCATAGTTTTGCGGAATATCGGCGCGAGTGCTGCCGGGCGTGAGATTGTCATTGAAAACAACGTTTGAAGCAGGTGATACTGACCTGCCTAACATGACGGCCATGCGATAAGAAGATTGGCAGCAAGTGGAGCCAAGGTCTAAAGAAGGAATACGTTATATACGATCAACAAGGTTATGTGGAGCAAATGGAGCTGCGCACCTCCCAGATTGAACGGCAGAAGGCAACGGAAAGGCAACCAGAATGCAAACGAATGGCAGCCGATAGATAATTGCTAATCAGAAATGAAGGCGAATGATTGGTACATAGAAGAGTAAATAGGAGAGCGTGGGATCATATTACGTGGATCGGTGTGGCACGACTTGAGCTGTTTATCGGAAGCGCCGGAAAAGGAACAAATTAAGCCGATGACTGGGGGAATGGCTTTTGATCTCGGGTCGAAAGAACGCCGTGGCGGTTTGAAGAAAGCTATTGGCGCGGATGATGAAGCGGCCTATCTAAGGTGGTGCTTTTCTCTCAGTCGCGAAACCATCATATTGCGGTAATGTACGGTAATAATAAAAATAAGGCGCTATTCGTAATATATTCGTTCTCAAAATTTTGCACCGCCACCGCCCCCAAAAAAGATCGGGTTTAGATTCAATTGCTGAGTGCAGGGCTACGGAAATACCTCATTCTAATAAATGCGCAGTGTAAGCAGGGCGTGACATACGTTGCGCACCCAGGCTAAATATTACGCCTATTGTGATTGCGCATACAGAGCGTACGATAATATACTGCCATAATTACGTGAATAATCCACTTCGGCGCGGAAAAATAATAATGGCTTCCCGGAAATCACCGCTATTATGCGCGCACTCATCTCGCAAACGCGAGCGACTCATCAGCATGGAGCTCTTCGTTGTCATTACCAAGCAATGCTTCTTCCTCCCCGCACAACTCCCTCTCGCCTTCGGATGGCTCAGGCGCTATCAAGAGACATGACATTATAAAGGCGAGGAAAAAAATGCCCTGAAAGTCTTAGAATTTTAGGCACATGGACTATGAGCAAGCTACTCACCATCAGAACCAAGAACGGCAATACTACCCATCTGCCTCCAATGTGCAACGCTCTACCCCAAACCCATTGAAGAGAGGGGCTTGCAATCATATGTGCAACAGCGTCCGTTGTTGCAACTAGGGTATAAAGTCTCGCGGTTTCCTTTGTCGAACTCACACATGCTGTCAAAACAGCGAGGATAGACAGCCTGACGCCAAATCCAGTCGCGTAGACGATAAGAGCTGTCTTACGATCAATGCGGAGTTCATCAATGAACAAATTCGTCCTCTTACCAAACACGACGATCCCAACATTTGGAGCTGCCGCAAGTATAGCAGCGCCAATCGTCAGCATGGCACTACTTGTGCGTGCTACGTACATGTTCACTAAATGCGAAGACAGGCCGATATTTTCTTGTAAAAATGTGGTCGCGGCTGGAAGCAGGATCAGAAAGACGACAATATTAACCGCGGATACCACCGAGAGTAGCATCGCCGTCTGGCAGTGGTTAGCTATGATCAAGCCAAATTGATTTAAGCTCACATCATACCTCTCCAAGTTCCAAGCCGAATCGTATAGATGTGTACGGGAGAAGAATCTCTATTGTGTTGTTTCGAAACTGGGCGAGGAACACCGTCGCAACTCCTACTAGGATTCTCCAGTCCTTGAGGAATTGGAGATAGGCAGTTATTCCAGTGCGTTCAACAGGGCCTTCTATATCAGCATGCTGTCGTACATTGCTTGCGAGCGTCTCAGGCATCTTGAGGAGGACAGGAAAGGTACAGAGCAACGAGATGCCACAGACAAGATATGGCAACCATAGCGAGCTCTTCAGCGTCGTATATGCAATAGGAGGCCCGACAAGATCGGTAACCAAAGAGGCTGTGAAGACGCGATAAAAATATTTGCTTCTAACTTAATATTAGCCTATGATGAAACTGTTGCTCCATGAGAATTGTCGATGTACCTCGTATCATCCGTTGATAGGTCTGAAGCTATGGTCAAGCACAGAGCAATGGCGAGATTGGGACCACCGCCGATAAGACGAAATGCCGAAGACACCCAAACGACTTCGATGGGAATACGATCCCACATATAAGCTGTAGAGACCCGAGTTAGCCCATGTGCACTGGAGGCCAAAGCGGGAGCTTCCCGACCAGTAAAGTATATCCATGCCATTTGGCAGATGATGCCGCATGCGGCAAGGGCGAAAGGGAGCCGACGGCCTTTCCTATCTGCAAGGGATCCAAAGAAGGATCCTAAGAGGATTACTGCCAATACGTGAGAAGGCGATGGCTCATTGTTTTGAAGCTGCATACCAGGGAGGGCGTCGAAGAAACTCAGGATACCGCGGACGTGTGCAAGCTTCGATTGTATCTGTGCAGTCTTGCACATGCTCTCTTCGATACCATGACTGATGGGGTGTGTGCGATAGTGCTGCTGGCAGACAGCATTCTCTAGAATTCTGATAGTCGGGGCACGCTGAACGCTCTCCTCGAGCTCCAGGAAAACGATGAGGAAGAAGACGTAGAGTAGCTTAGGTGGATTTGCGGCCGCATTATAAAGTCGAGCTCGGAGCCCACGAACATGTGAGGAGAAGGCCATGCCGCAGCGGGGGTGTCTTGATGGGATGGCTGAGTTGTCAAATCTGGTGAATGACTCGCAAGGCTGAGGCAGTGTTGGCTGCCTATGAAGTTACGCGAAACATTACATGGTCACCAATAAGTAATGAACAACAGTACAACGCATGTAACCTGTGCAACATGTGCATAGGCAGTCAGACGAATCCCGTCAGCCGGGCCGTCCTCTGAGCGACGGGATGCCGAAAGGCTGAGGCTGGCAGCCATCCATCTCCCTATCTGCATAGAGGGATATTATCATGCCACAATGATCTGTGCCAGATAACAAGAACACGGGAGGGATCCCGTCTCTACATAATAACCTTCCCTATCAAAATAATCACGTAGCACCTTGGGTTCATTAGCAAACATTCCTTGCTGCGCTCCCCCGCTTCTCTAAATTGTTTGTGCCGCGTCGGCGTCTTTGTCCTATTGGCTTGAACTCTCTGTACAACCGGTGGTATGAACAACATAATCTTGATCGTCCTCTTCTCAATATGCACCGTCGGTACCTTCTGGTTCATGATCTCAAACACTATGGGATCCCTCTGGTCTTCTCTAAAAGTCCCGGAAAACGACACGTTCCGTTTCGTCGATACAGTCATCCTTGGCGCCGGTGTCATTGGCCTATCGACTGCTTACCAACTTGCATTGGCTTTTGAGGCAGCCGGAAAGACAAGAACAGGTAATTCGAATAGCCGAGGACCGAAAATAGTCGTCGTTGAGCCTGCTAAACATATCAGTCCTGGAGCTTCTGGCACAGCGACAGGTGGACTAGGAGACTTCGGATTCGGCACTGAGACTGCGGCGCTAGGCAAACTATCCTATATTACAATCCAAGCCACAGCTGATAAATTCAATGGAAAGACAGTCTTTGGTTACAGCGACCAGGCCGTCTATCGAGTCACTCCTGAAGGCTTCACTGAGACTCCGAAGCCTCCAAATGATTGGGGACCGGGACCGCCTACTGATAAGCCTCTCTCTGATCTGCCCGACTGGATTGAGCCAAAAAAAAACTGGACTGTGCAGCTCCTCGCTGGGGCTCCTCATGGGGCACATCTGTATGACTGCTACCTCTCCAACCGCCTAGCACATGCTAACGAACAAGCGATCCCGGCTTATACTGCAAGTTCCTCTACGAAGAAAGCAAGAAGCTCGGCGTCCACTTTATTTTCAACGCGAATGTTACCTCCGTCAATGCACATCCAGCGTTGAAGCTATTCACGAGCGTTCAAGTGCAAAAGTATGATGGGCCAAGGCTTACAATCTGGTGCAGAAGTATCGTTATCGCTGCTGGACCTTGGTCGGGTCGTGTATACTCTTCGTTATTTCCTCAAGCCAAAGCAAAATTCCAGCTGAACTCAATAGCTTCTGCTGGAAATCATTTCCGTGTTCGAACACCTGGGTGGAAGCCATCTGATGACGAACAGGGCAGTAAGCAAGTATTTCTCAACAACGTAACTCCCAACAGAAAGGGACTCGATATCACTAGCTTTCTTGGAGGTAGCTTATACGTAGGTGGTTTTGGCGCTATTCCAGAGGAGCTTCCAGAATTTGCAGAATTTGTGAAGGCGCAGCCCTCCGAGATCGAAGAGATGGTAAAACTGGTTAAGGAATATCTAAAAATGAATGCGGACGACGAACTCGAGATTTTTGATGAAGGAAGGTGCTACAGACCCTACGCAACTCCAAACCACCCTATCATTACGCAGGTGGACTGGGGCTTATTGGGCATTGACACATCACCGAATGCAAGGCCTCAAGAGCAACACACTGATGTTCTGCCCAACAGCTCCACTAAATCGTGCTCATTTACCGTAGGTGGATTGTTTCTTAATACAGCTCACAATAGCGACGGTATGACCCTTTCGTTGGGAAGCGGGAAGGTTATGAGTGAACTGCTATTGGGACTACCTCCCTCGGTAGATATATCAGGTCTCGGATTAGATGAAGCACAAAAGATTAGGCTGCGGCTATAATTTTGCCGTCGAATACCAGGCGTGTCTCTAGGCCAGGGCACATTCGAGACATAGTTCTTGGAGGACCTTTCATTTGACGGGACAGTATTATTAAAATAAATCTTCTAAGAAATTAAAATGGGTGAAACCTCGTAGTTGAGCATAGCGTTCAAAAGATACTCTCTAACAACTTTCTAACGCAACGCTGGCAGCACGGCTAGTGTCTTATCATCTTTAAAGTAGTTTTTGATCAAAGGCCTCCACGTCGAGCTACAGTCTTTTGATTCTCCAGCATCCAAGTCCTCCAGGGTCGATCTGTTGGTTTGGTGGGGTCATATTTCCATGTCAACCAAGGCATGCTTGCTCGATCAGCCTCGCTGTAGTTCTCGGCCTTGAGGGGCCAAAACGCTCTCCAAGGCTGAGTTCGAACCGGTGCAACATTGCTAGCGGCACGGCTCTGGGTCCTGGAGCTATTTAAGGATGTATTCTTTGTAAGGTCGATAGATCACCTACTTAACAGCTGTACCCACGACATGAGACAGGGTTCCAGGCATTCTATGGAGCTCGTGTGAAGGGGAAAAAAAAATGCAGGCTGAGTTTTGTTTGTCGTGAGAGCTGAGAGCTTACCGAGATGACGTTGGGATTGCCTGGCACTTATCTATGGTGGATTATGTTCCACTAACCTATTAACCCCCGTTTTCACCCATCCACAACATCCCACGGGATTGTCAATCACCCCGCATTTGTCTCGGCCCTCCCATTTGGCTGCTCCAGTGTCTGTACTGCAGGCTGATAACGTCCGTAGATGGGGGATGGATTTACGTAAATTAGGAACGCGCGCGGTCGTTTTCGAGCCGCCCTTAAGTCTTCCCACTGCTCTAGGCTTGTTAGGATGAAGAACTTGCCCAAGTTGAATGGACGCTTCTTAGGCAACTCGGGAGTGACTACGTCGCCCACCCACCATCAACACATTATCCCGGCTCCCTTCATTGTCGTGCAAGCGTTCTGAACCTAGATTAGCCAACCAAAATAGCTCACCCTGGGTTAAATTAGCCAGAGCGTCTAATGGCATTAATCAGAATCGCTTTGGAAATCCAGGGAGCCTCACATCATGAAGCTATATTTTTGGCTAGATAATAGTGCTATTTCAATGTGTTGCTTTTCATTACTAGAATGATGCCAAAGGACTCTATCTGTGGTCCCATGGAGAAGTACCTACCGGCTATATGATGGAACTCTCGCTTTTGTTCATCCAAAGACGTGAGAAAGGGGAGTACTTGTAGGGGCGCACTGTACCTTGGAAGCAACAAGGCAAAGTCAGCAATGTCCTCGTATCGGCCCGACAAGCAAGCTGATCGATCATGTAACTAGCGACTGGTAGCCTTCTCCTGCAACAGCTACCAGCTAAGGCTATCAAATATGACCGGCCCTTATACTTCAGGCAACCCCCCTCTCTGCTATCGGTAGTCATCTCTTATGCTCCGAAGACTAGCCTCAATATGCTTAAGGCAGCTTCTACTGTAAGTAGCGGGCTTACTTTGATAAACTCCTCGTCCGCGCAATCCAAAATATCCCTTCAGAGACGTCTACAGAAGACTACTAAGGCCTCGAGGGCTACGAATACCATCATCGAACAGATCGCAACAAAAGCTAGCCCAACGGCTCCAGTTTGGGGTGCTGTCCTAAGAGTTCACTTGTCGAAATTGAGATCGGAGGACAAAGCTCTTTGTGATCCTTTGCCTCTCGACACATCTTTAAATGAAGAATCTTTGCAGCAGGTATTCGTCCCGCTTCAAGCGAAATACCAAAAAGGCCTCTTCCATCGATTCGTCCAGCGCGTAGCCCCCATAGCCGGCCACATACTATCATTTGGTAAAGCTATTGATGTAGCAGTAGGCGGCGGGCCTGTTGCCGCTGGAGTAATATGGGGCGGAATACGAATCCTCCTTACTGTAAGTCGATTTCGCAAAAGCTGCACGATTTAGCTTAGGATTTGCCCTAATTCAGCTAAGAAACCATTAATCTAACTAGAATGAAGGTATCAATACGCACTATGGCCTTACATGAAATGGTTGTTGACCGCCTCGAATCGCTGACGAACTACTTACCACTCTTCGATCGGTGGACGAAGCTATTTCCTACGTCCGAATACACCGAGCTTGCTAAAAGCATCAAGAATACGTGTTCGGCTTTTTTCTCTTTCATTGTGGAGTCAATACTCTACTTCCGTAGACCAGCATTCTGTAAGACGTTCTATGTAGCGTGACTCAAAATGTGCACTAACCTCCTTTAGTCAATGCCCTCAAAGCGTGCTTCTCCCCAGGCCTCGAACGTCGATTCGTAGAATGCGAAAAAAAAATCAAGCGGCAGACGGAACAACTCAGCCTACAAGTCAACGCAGCCGGCTTGGAATCTGCACAAAGGCAAGGCCAGAGCATCGTCCATATACTAGAAGATACGGGACCCAAAATCAATGCTGCAGCAGTTGTATTTCCTTTCCGCTTCGTACAAAATTGTCCGCGAAATAATCAGTTTTTTGGACGAGAAAATAGCATAAAGGAGTTGGATGAGCTTTTTGACGCTAGTGCTGCACGTAGTCCTCCTCGAATGGGGACTGCGGTAATCCACGGACTAGGTGGCTGTGGGAAGACTTCGGTTGCGAAGGAATATATGTATCGGCATTTCGATACTGGTAGATACCCGGTTATCTTATGGTTATATGCAAGTAATCAGATGAAGCTAGAATCGCAGTTCATCGTACTTACTAGGCAACTGGGTATCAAAACAAATGAAAGCGATGCGCGGGACGCTGTGCTCCATTGGATCAATCATCTAGGCAAGAGCATATATTCTATATATACGGGGATTTTTTCTAACTCGGTTGTCAGACAGGCCTTTCCTGATAATATTTGACAATGCAGACGACCCTTCTTTTCTACCCTCCTTCTGGCCAAGCTCTATCCGCGGATCCGTACTTATCACTAGTCGCAACTTGAATGCCCGCGACGTTAACTTAGCAAAAGACGGAATCCACTTAAAAGCTTTCAGTGACGATGCCGGATCCGAATTCTTGTGCTCGATGCTTGACGAAGGACAGACTAAGTCCGATACAGATAAAGAAGCCATTCAGTCTCTAGCCCGCTACTTTGGAGGGTTACCGCTTGCATTGCGACAAGCCGGTACATTTATGACACGTAAGAGTATTTCACCATCTCAGTTCAAACATCTTTATCAGCAACGATTCGAAGAGATCGAAATGCTCGAGGTCGCCGACTATGAGAAAACAGTGGCAGATACGTGGGCCATTTCATCCAGCACATTGACAGAAGACGCGCGCATATTGCTCGATACTCTATCACTTCTCGACCCTGATTCCATCCCTACAGAGTTGTTCGACGTAACGGAGCTTGCACATCCGCACGCCGAATTTCTAAGCGATCCCCTTCGCGTTCTTGACGCAAGAGAGGATCTTACCAGCCAATCACTCGTAGATCATGACAGCCATAGCAATTGTTTCAGTATCCACCGTTTATTCCAAGAAATCACATTCCGCAAACTTAAAAAAGATGTAAAGAGACTGCGGCACACACTCCATTTTGCCGCCACTCTAATCCACAAATTCTCGCCTGAGATTGACCTCATGATGATCCGAAGCCCTCATCTCTGGAAACCAGTCGAGAAAACACTTAGTCATATCCATAGTCTCCACGAACGCTGTAAGAACGCTGTCACAGAGCCCGAGGCCGCCTTACTCCTACGAATAATGACCAAGGTGTTAAAGTAAGCTATCAGACATGCCCTTCGCACACTCCTCGCTAAGTGGGCATCTAGCTACGCTTTTGAGTCTGCTCAATACACCCTTGGAGACCAAGCATTCGATAATGCACAGGAACTGTTGCAGAAAATCTCTGATCCAGACCACGAGGTTTTGGCACTCTTGTACTTTATACACGGACGCCTTTGCTGTGAAACAAGTCAGCCACAGCAAGCTGTCAGCGATCTGACATATTCCTGCAAGCACATAGAGATAGCCGCAAAGGCCAAGCCCGAACTCCTTAACACTACTTTATACATACGCATCCTGTCCAACCTCGGCATAGTATACACTGCTGTGAATCAATTCAAAAAGGCCGAGAAATTCCACAAGCAGGCCATCCAGTGCTGCCGAGATCTAAAGATGGAAAAAGAGTGCAGCATGGGCAATATTCTACAGAACTTGGCTGGAACTTACTTGTGGAGTGGCGATCTTCCGAAAGCAAAAGAGACTCTAGATGAAGCGCAGCGGGCACCCAACACCGCTGTGGAGGCCGCCGAATATACGCTCGGTAACTGGATGTTGATGAGCGAGCGGTATGATGAAGCCGCCATATTACACAAAGGCGCATTAGAGAAGTACGCCAAACAGCTTGGATCAAAGCATCCTGTAGTAGCAGACTCATGGCACAAGATGGGCACACTATTTGCATTGCCGGAATACTCAGGCCATGATGATCATGAGGCGGAGTGAGTATTCCCCCATACCTTCCCAATAAATACTGAATACTACTTTGCTGATTCCTTTACAGGCGATGCTTTCGCCAAAATTTGTCAATTTGGACAACCCTCGATGCTTCCCGCAATCCCATGTCTGCCCTATTCCTGGCCCGTGGTCAATGGGGTCTTGGATCCTTCCTTGCAAAATTAGGTCCTTCACATCAGGATGAGGCGCAAAAGATGAAACAGGAGGCATTGGATTTCCTGCATCGTAGGTTCGAAGGAAATCTGCCGGGAGACAAGGATCCTGGGGAGGTTCTTGAAGACCTGGTATTTTATTGGAGCAGGTGAGCGGAATATGCATCAACCGAGTGATAAAACACTAGTGAGGAAGAATAACTTAGCCTCGTTTTGTGTAAGGTTATATATGTCACAATTCCTATTGAAGACTAACCCCGATATTATGCGACACTAGGACCGACAGTATCTCTATTTGCACAGGGATTTCACCTATTGGATCGAGGTCTTGGATATTATGGAGTCGAGAAATATTTCCTTTCATCTGATTGACTATATCCTCTATCTACTTTATTTAGTTCGCGCTTTGCTTCATTATCGTGGCCTTCATAGCCTCTTACCTTATTCTTATTTTCAATGTACCTCTCTATAAATCTCTTATACGTCTGAGAGTCGCTACATCAACTATTGTCCTTTGCACCTAAATGTTTTATAGAACACTACTCGGTGCCATCGCTATCGTCTTGTTCATAGTCCAACTCTCCACTCGTAGCATTTCCTTCAATACTTGAAAAGATGTTTTGAACCTGATTTGGGAAGACAGCTGATTGAAGGTATTATTGGCGAAATATCTACTATGATTTACTAGTGTATCTATTTCAAGTACCTAACGAAGCAGTAGGACGTGATTAATAACAAAGGCTAATTCCAGGCATTTGGATTGAATCTGTCGTGGAGCGCGTAGGAGAAGGGGTGTCTATAAATTGACATGAACAGAAGATGTGAATTTTATTCTGATAAACAACTCATTCCACACAATCAGGTTTCCGCCCTCCTAAAATATTATAGTAAAACCCGTTTCCATGGGATTATAGGTTGTTCCCTACACGTTTTGAACTACGGCACACTCGAGAACTCAGCCCGCTAAAACGCCACTTGCTCACCAAGATCCAAAATGCTCCCGGGATAAGCCTCGCATAATTCCTACTCTATAATAAACAAAGCCTCAGACAAGCCAACTAGGACTTTAAGAGGATAACACATTCCTGGCATTAGTTGCATTCATAATTATCAGAACAACAGATATCTTCCAAAATCGATCTTTTCAAAACGTTTGCTTCCTGATCCTACCTCGTGGGATAATGATGAAATACGGTAATAAGCATTCTGGTCCACATGGTAGTTTTGTTTATAGCATAATCAGGTACTTCACTATCTGTGCAAATCGGGAGAGATAATATGGTTTCTTCTCGGTTTTGGCATTAATATCATTCTACATATACTAGAATCTAATAGTAAAGTTAATTTATCAATGGATAAAGCCTTTCTATGGTAGGGATAGGGCGGTCGAATGAATCTAGGTCCCGCAAATTTCTCGAGCCGTTCTGGGCCTTTTATTATCGCCCAGCTTGATATGCCTACCACTGACTGAACATAGAATCATTTCGTTTGCTCCTCAACATTAACAATTCTTCCTACAGTTTCCGTATCAGTTCCTTGGTTTTCGGCCGTGTCGATTTTTACTTCCCAGACTTGATCGGCCGAGAACCGAAGGCCAGGAACCTCCGTGACCGGAATCTCGCCATCTGTCACCCAAGGTCCAGCTCCATGGCTTTCAAATGCCGTGCGCAGAAGACGAAGCAAATGACCCTCAGTCCACTCTCGTTGTAAGTGTAAATCACGTCGAAGCTTTTGTTGAACCCAGAACGCAACACCAGGAAGACAGAAGAGATTGATAGAGATGATTGAGATGGCTACAATGAACACGGCCAGTAACCCCACCAAACTGAAGTTGAAGTACGCGGCGTTGCGGACGCGAATAATGCCACAAATTTGTTTATCAGCATCGGCCTTTGGAGGTTCGATAAGTGACAACGAGCTAACTCTGCCAGTGGACATTTGCAGAGGGATATCCGGGGGTGATGCATAGTCAACCACGCGGCGTTGCAGCGCCGCTAGCATTACTTTGACTATATTCGTGACCTCAAGTTCCCATTGATTCGATGGTAATGGCGCTGATATTGCGAGTTGTGCTGATAAAAGTTTTTCGCGCGCGAGCAGAAGTTGATCGCCAAAGAAGAAAGTGCCGTAATTGATTGTAACGCCAAATACAGCGTTCCAAAGAAGCCGGAAAATGGCCTTTTGCTCGTCATTAAATGTAAGTCCAAGATATGGGCTAGAACGATTCGCATAAAGCCCATCTAGCTCACTACAGTTTGTGTTGTTGCAGAATTGATACTGTTCGGTGCAACCAAGTACTGACACAATTCGATCAGGATAGTAGGAGATTTTAGTTCCGTATGGAGAAGGAGGGAATACATAATTATCGCTAGAACCAGTCTTGCTGCTGTCATTGGTGCTTGTGGCCCGGAACCATGGATCTAAAACTTCGCTTGTGTATCCAACAATGCTCTGAATGTTAAGAAGAACAATGTCGGAATTCGCGACCCGAAGTTCGGAAATTGGCGAGAACTGTGAAAAGTTATAGTTGTCCAAATAGCCAGCGAAAGACGTAAGCGACCTAGACGTTGTTACTAGTTTGAACTGTATACAAGTCATGGATAACACCTGTTTGAGACATACCACAAATTATAACCGCTAAGATACCAAAGAGAATAGTTACTAACAACAAATGAAGCGTTTGACTCGTATAGTCCGGGGTTACGGCCTAGGTAGTAGGTCTTGAAGTTATCTCCCGGTATAACTGAAAGATCTGAATTTTGCCAGGGACCAGAGTAATGTTCTTCCGCCGTTGTCGGTATGCAAGTGAGTACTTTTCGAACTTGTATCCGGCCGCTTGGCTTACTATTGATTCCGAGGTGTAGATTAGAGTCAACCAAGCCTGTATCGACTTTGATACCATGGTATAATCCACATAGTTTCTCGCCAAATGGACATGGAACGTTACTGTTGGCAGTAATATTTATAGCTGTTGTCGCATAGAATTTGCAGGCGCTTGATTGAGTGAAGTTAATTGAGCCATAGCAAGTTTGCGCATAATCAAGAGCTTTCATAGCAGTCCAACGCCCCATGTTGAATATGCCAGCAGTTTTATCTTGAAGCTCAGTCTGATTCATGTCACTAAGGCCTTCGTTTATCTGATCCATCCAGCCGCATGATGACCCGCGAACCAGAACTTCGTCGCCGGAGGAGAGGATCCGGGCTGAAAAGATACTAGCTATGGTCATTAAAGTAACATGTGCAATGGCCGGAATCCCGAGGTAGACTGTGCGACTCAGACGAGGTGTTCTACGTTTCCAAATCCTACATAATCTTAATAAAGTCCAGAGAAAGCTCGTACTGCTCGAGTTGTTGCGAAGAAGCGCTTGTATTTGGTGGTGGAGTCCATCCCGAAGGGACGAGGTTGATATGCTTTGGTGCAAAGTAAAGCAGAGAATATGCCAAAGATGACTACTTGCAACGCTCACGAACAAGGCCAGAAAAGCAATCAAGAGAGGACCATGGGATGGTGACATGGTTAATGTGAGACCGGAGACCTGTTTCTCATCTAAGTTGTTTTAGCGCGATGCATTTTACGAGGCCAAACGATTACGACATACCGTTCCAATTTTTCCAAATTCCAGTGTATACCATATCCCAACCCATCCTTCACTGATTTCAGATAAGCCCGCGATATTAATTTCAAGCCTTATCCCGTGGACATGAGTTACATTGAACAGTTCCGCGCGTCGTTCATTGTGGGACGAACGACATATATTAAGATGGCTGGGGCTGATGCGCCACTCTCGGGCTTTGCGCTGAGCCGTCTCCACGAAAAAGCAATAAGCACGCAGCACACCGTCAAACCCAACCCGACGCTTCTACGAAAGCAAAAAGCGCACAAGCAAACCAGGGAGCTTTGCCTCGACAATTCTATCCGGTGTTCGCATAGTTGCGAGCCCTATCTACCTGCAACATGGGGAATTATTCGGATGATATGCTATGGAACTTGAAGAGGCTATGCAAGCCACACGACGGACTACTCATATCCTCGGCTAGCAGACCTTGCCGAAAGGGTGTGCAATCGGTTAGCCTTGTTCATCGCTGCATGATCCAAAGAGAACCAGGTCTGCTCAATGTCATTCTATGGGAAGGACTCATAATCATAGATGTGGGGAAGCTGAGTACCTGTGTAAACTGTCTTTCGAAGCGACGAACTCGGCGCATACATAGACTAGAAACACAGTCGGCGACGAGTTACACGTCAACACGCTAACGCAAGATGAGCGGCCATGCCAAGCCTCGCTCAAGTTGGATGGCCCACTAGGAATCTCATCCGGCCACACTAATTCTGAAGCGCAGCCACCAGCAGCAACCACGGGTTGCAGCTCAGCGAGACAACGCTTCCACATATCTAAACGTCTCGAACCTAGTGTAAGTAAGCCTTTATTACGCTCTTATCGTATTCTGATCGCGTTCTAGGTTGTGTTCCCTTCGGCGCAGACGCTTTCATAGTCGTAGAGCGTTTTGAATACCATCTAAACTGGTTGCTAACGCGTTCAGGACAACAATGGTTTCACAGAAGTTCACTTCCAAAATACGTTGCCTTGTGAGCAAAGTGGAGAGTTGTGAGGGGTGAGATATATCTTATTTTGAGCTGGTCCTGAACAAGTTCGTAATTGGACTGAACGATCCCTATTTTGGGTTTAAAATGGCTTCTAAACATATTCAGGGCAAGTTCGACTCACGTGGCGCGCTTGTCAACCACATCAAAAAATACCACACAAGCGTCAATGTCAAAGCAGCCGAGAAGACTGGAAATCCGAGCATGGCGGTCATCGATGCTGCTGGAGGTATGCTGCTTTTAACAGGGTTCAAACCCATTGCTAACCTGTTTGAGACGTGTTCAGTGCCATAAAGGAGAAGCATAGGCAATCCATTGCGCCAACTCGTTTAGAACTCGTTTAGAACGTGTCCCCTCCGGCTGTAGCGAAACGCAAGAGCCGCCGGCGAAAC
The DNA here is from genome assembly GCA_010094045.1 of Lojkania enalia. Taxonomy (NCBI): domain Eukaryota; kingdom Fungi; phylum Ascomycota; class Dothideomycetes; order Pleosporales; genus Lojkania; species Lojkania enalia. Next base: position 88,507 of record ML986649.1, read on the forward strand.
GAAGGCGCCCCTAATAGGTTCTGAACACTTTAAGATTCCTGTATTTAGGTATTCCAAGAAGCTTGGTTAGAAGATAGGAGATGTATGTATTGTATTTATATCGTATATTCAAAATGTTGACAACGCGTTCAAATTAATCACAAGAATGCTAGTAAAATGGTCAGGAAGTATGGTGGCAATGTGCCCTGTGCTACTTGCAAGAAAAAGCATCCACGAAGCGAGCCTGCTCCTGATGGCATTGAAAACCTCTATCCAACAGCTTTCAAACATGTCCCTGACATATTCAGGTTGTCATTTCTATGAAGGTTGCTCTAGTATTGCATACTTTAAAGGATGGGAGGGTAGTGAGGACGAAGGTGATTAGCCTTAGTTCTTGAACCTATTCAGAACAGGTTATGATATGAGAGTTTGCTCGGGTTCTGGTTTCATTCAATATCCATTCTGTTCATAGTGGGTTCTGTAGCTAATTCTCAATTAACTTAACAACCCCAGATCTTTTAAAAGTCTCGTATGAATATTCTTATTCAACTTGTTATCACCGCGTTCTAAACTAGTTTCATCCAGCAGTAGAACTATAAAATTCAATATTCATATCTAATATGCTGTGAGAGTAATTAGAACATGTTAGAAACAGTATTTATCCGTCTTTCACAAGGTGGTCACGGCTTTCACAAGGTGGTCACGGCCTAATTTAGAGTAACAACGTACTGACAATGTATTCAGGACAGTGATATGGCGATTCACCTGTGAGAGCTATACTGCCATGCTGCGCTTAGTGACGAGTTCTGGGGGGTGAGGATTAACATGCTCCAAGCGTGTTCTAAACTACATATAAATATTAAATCTTAGCCTAGCTTGTCTCTCCTCTAGGTCCATTCTTTCCCTCATATTTGCAAGCTCCTATCTCTCAATTTCAGCTGCTTTCTCACGAAGTTCAAGTTTTTCCCGCTGTAGTTGAGGTTCTTGATTGTTTTCAATAGTTTGACGCTGAAGGCCGTGACTACTAGTAATAGTAGGACTAGAAAAATTAGCTTTGAACAAGTTTACAATAGGTTTTGAACATTCCTTGAATTCCTTAGATGCTGAGCTACTGATGGCGATTGTGATCATGATTTTGAAGCTCTTGACCTTGAACTGCCCCGTATAGAACCAGATGAATTCGAACGTCTTAGTATCACATTTGTAGAGGCCGGAGTTGAAGCTCTCCCAGAGCCGGATGAACGTATATCTTCAAACTTAACTTCACGCTTTCGTTTTAGATACTTGAGTTAGTAACCTATTTCTAACATGTTATGAACGCGTTGTCAAGACTTTAACTTACCTTCTCTTCCTAAATTCACTATATAGCGGCTCGTTATTGATGTAGATCTTGAGGCGTGGTGTACACCGTCATCTCTTGCTCCTATCCGATCAATATCTCTCTCGTCAAGACTCATCCCCCTAGAGATGTTTAAAACATATCTATATTATAATAGAAAATAGTTACGAACTTAAGTACTGCAGAAAGTAATATAAGTCCCTTTCCGTAAGAGTATGGCTCTTCTATAATCTACTCTACTACATTTAAATCTAGAGACATTATATTCCAAACATCTTCCGGAATTAATGAACAGTTTTGGTTTAAACCAGCTGCTATAACAGGTATCAACTTATACGCAGCCCAATTGGCGATAGACGGATTCTCTATAGCTAAATTTATTAGTAACGTGCTCTTATTATGTTCTAAATGCCTTGACCTACGTCGCAGCAGATTTCCAACTTTATGGTAGTCTTCCATACTTTCACAAGTAAGAAGAGCTTCTATACGTTTATGGACACTATTTATATCACATTCTAACCCTGGCGCTGCTTGGGTAATACTCCGCTTAAAGTGTACCTGACAGAGCCGAATAAAATTCTGTAGCTGCTAGTCCCAGAGACGTCGGATTATATCTAGCTCTTTCAGATACGGCCTAAAACCTTAACAATATGTTAGAAACAAGTTTTAGTTATATTTATAATGTATCATACCTTCTATCTGCTTCCAACCTGTATCAACCGTCATTCTATCAAACCCCTTATTATGGAGGTACCGCTAGCGGTTAAGGTTCTTCCTAACGCGTTTAGAAAGCAATATAAATAGTCTCTAAAAGCACTGCATAATAATCTACAGACTATTACTGTTAACAAAGATTCGTGCAAGTGTAAAATCTAAACAAGTTAGCTTTAAGTTTATACTATATTTAGAACCGTGTTACTATACGCTTGTAATACGATTCGTGAAAGAATCTAAAAATAATCTTACGAAACCCATACTTAAAGGCCCTCTTAAATAACATATTACATTAAAATGTCCTTAAGGAGGTAAAGACCTTAGCCTGCTCTATAAAAAAGCATATAATTATAGTATTACCATCCTTAGTAAAAACTTCTCGGATATAGGCCTAGAAGATGTAAGTTAAGCATTTTTAAAGTATTCTAAAAGGGTTGCTAATATGTTTAGAATTCTGTTGCTTCATTATATACTCTATAATAACGCCTTATACATACTACCCTGCAGGAAACCCAGTAAGACGCTCTCTCCAAGAATACGTATAATATGACCTATTTAGCAAAAGATTGATGGATTTGAGTAAGAGAGGTAGCATTATTCTAACAGCAGGACTTATTAAGAGCGAAGGAATTAAGAAACTTGGCTTTAACAGGTTAGTAATATGTTATAAAGACCTTAAGATATACTAGCCTTATATAGCTGTTAGATCTATATCTCTCTAGATTAATCTAGTAATACCCTGTATAATCTCTTCAGGAGGACGATAGGGGGGAGGAGGTAAATGCGTATACTCGCTATGAGAGTAGAAAATGTTACGGCTAAGCTATTTACAGTTAGCCCCTTGGCAGGTCTAAGGATATATATGCAGCATGTCTCGCATTTCTAGTTAATAGACGCAGTTTTCCAACCCTCATCAGAGCCAGCCAGCTCTGACAGAAAAGAAAGAATAGAACACGTTCTAAATATAATGGGATGATGATATTAAACTCGGTAGGACATGCCTACTATAGGAATTGGGCCTAGCTTTAAGGGTGGTTAATATCTTTATAACGGGTTTATACAGTATTAAGAGTAAGTTTTAAAAGTAATAACTTACTACACCTTAGTAATTATAATATATTTGGTTTAATAGTATAATAAGTTGTTGTACTCTTGGGGACATATTCAAACCCTCTCTATCAGCTTCTAAAGGTGCTCAAGATTATGTTTCTCTATAATCCTTCGAAAGAAATGGTCCTCAGTATACTGCGTCTGCCACCGCCATGCTGAGCAGCTAATATACTAATATCGGACCCCAGATACAGTCTAAACCTATTACTATTACCTTATAAATAGGTTATAGAGGTATTACTTACGGGGGAGATTGTTTAGCGTAAAATTGGGCTATACTAGGCTGTATAATTCTTACAAGCAACTCCTCTAGTAAATTAATGTTGAACTGATAAATATAGACCTAGAGAATATCTCCTTTTTGTATTAATCTCTGCCCTAAGAGGCGTTCGTTGGTATTGGCGAAGTTCCTCCCAGAGTTATGCGTTTGCATGATAATGTGAAGGTATTCGCAAACCATTGTCAAGATATTCACAGTACTTTACACCAGTACATTGGTACTTCTACAGCAAGGCCTGGCTACCAAAGTAGAGGCAGGTAGTACCTTTCTTCTTCGATTTATTCTTGCGACAGTATTGGAACTAAAGGTTAGTTAAATGTATTCTAGACATGTTGAGAACATATTACTAACTACTAATACTTCTTGGAGCACCCCCCCAATATCCCTCTTATCTGTAGCAGCACAATATGTATACCCGCTAGGTAGGGTTTGTGGATACTCAGGAAGGACCTGAGCTTGCTGAATTCTAGCAGTACGTAGGGGTGCTGCGGCAGATGATGTAAGAATTGTAAGTTCCTGAATTTGCTAATAGAATATTACAAAAGCATTGTCAACTCGCTCTGAACGTATTGGTACCTCTTCTTCATCTTCGCTGTTTTCGTTATCATCCTCCACTAACCTCTCCTGCTCATCTTGATCTTGCTACTGAGCAAGCTGCTGTAGATCGTCTTACGGTAAGTTAAAGTATAAGTTCTGCATAGCTTAAATGTAATTAAGGATTAGGCCAGCAGAAATTTTATCGGGCCAGTAGGGATATTATCAGTTCAACGAAATTTCGTTAGTGTGCATTAGCGTGGCCACCCACCTTTAGCTTTGTCTCGCTGAGGTGCAACCTGGTCGGCGACTAAGCCCAAAGCGTATTGTTCAACTCGCTCAGAATATTGTTGCAAGATTCGCTTTGGCGGGATTACGAGCTGTTTCTGAATGTATTGAGCTACAGTTCACCCGAAAATCTGGCCCAACAGGACGCCGTTCGCTTATTTAAGAGTCGAGGCACTCAAATATTCCAGCATCCCGACCCCATTGATAAAGGAAACTCTCGATGCCCAACAGAGTTTGTAGGAATTGACTCATTTGAGTGTGCTCGTTACGTTGCTAGGTTGTCTTCTATTAGCCACTAAATTAACCTGCAGTGGCATTGGCCGGGAAAAGAATCTTGCCAGTTCCTAACCAATTCAATCTTGATAGCCCAGGTTCGTCACATTGATACATCAACTATGGTCTCAATCCGCCTCCACCCTTTCTAAACATCTTCATGATTAAGTTAAATTACAAGTACCGCCTACAGGGGGAACTAGATAATCCTAAGAACTATAATAGCACTAAATGAGTCGAGCATGTCGACTTCCCTCCTGTATCACTTATTACAGTCTCAATTGTCACGTGAAAAGTATGCCACGGTCAATTTCCTTCTTTCGGAAATCTACTAAGCCCCCCCTAATTTCCCCAATTTCCCCAATTAATTGTCATCCTAATCCCATCAATACAAATATTGCCAACTTCTGTTCAATATGTCACGTGAATTTTCAACTGGGTACCTCCAGGCATCTCTTACGCGAAGTTGTATAAGCCCTCTATGAAGAAGGTCCGCACAATTCTCTACCTTCAACGGCTCCCTACAATCCTAGACAATTCCCGCGCAAACATCACACGCCACTCCCGCCAGCGTTGACCCCTCATTCACGGCCCTCACGAAATTTCGTATTTACGATGGAATGGGAAGGGCAAAACGTGAGCCGTATAATTGGAGAGATTAAATAGCCTATTGAATATCTATTAAATGGAAATCTAAAGTGGTCTATTGAAGAAATCATTGTAGTACAGCGGACGCTTCGCGTTTCACGCAGACGAGATATTGGTTTGGCGCTATAGAGCTCTATATGTCCCCTTCTCATCTTCCGTTATTTCTTTCGAGGCCTCATATACAGACGCATTTACGCGGAAGGTCATACCGTATAGCTCGCGCACATAAAAATCCAAACCATCCCCTTCTCACTACCAGAGAAGAGCAATTGACCCAACAATCCCACACTATATTCTCACACCCATCTAACTTCCTCCTTCTTCACTCTTGGTTCACTCCCGTCCTCCCACCCGTAGAACTTCCTCGGCCAAATATTCATCCCTACTTTCTCGCCCCCACCCACGGGCAACCCCGCATGAATCAATCTCCCATCCCCCTCCCCCTTCGCATCGATATTAACCCAGAACACCGCGTTTCCAGTGATTGGCTTGAACTTCACGCCTTTCTTCTCCCCTTTATACTCGCCTCGCAGGACCTTACCTTTGAACGTCTTCTCAAGCCGAGCGTCAGGATCAGACTCCGAATTCGACGTACTCCAAGGCTCCACCTCGGGAAAGTACGTCTCTCCCTCCTCACACTCACCCCTCAGGAACACGAAAAAGCTCGCCACGCGATTAAACAGGCGGCCTTGGTCGTCCACTTGATGTGAGGGCCAGTGGTCTGTATGGAGATCGTATTTCTGACCGCGCTCGTAGCGGACGAGTTGCGGGGTGGAGAAGCGCTCGGTGGGAGAGAGGGTGCTGCCCATGAAAGTGCGGGCACGGGTTAGGATGCATTGAACGAGGGGGAGGGAAGGGGAGAGCGGCGCCGAGGAAGAGGTCCGGCCCTGCACGCGCTGGAGGCCGGTGTTGGTGGAGATGTAGGATGGCTGGAAGTCCGATTCGCTAGGAATTATTAGATTGTTAGAGTTTAGGGGGTGAGATGGAAGAGGGGAGATCTACCCTGCTGCGATGAGTTCGTCGGCTTCTTGGTGGGTGGTGAAGTTGTTAATGTAGATGACTAAAGGGTCAAGAGAAACGATTTCAGTAGTGTATTTGTGGGACTCGCATGACGAGAATGCGGTATCTGGCGCTGTTTCGATGGATGCAGGTTCAGGGTTTGAAGAGGCGGAGAGGTAGCCTTGGAATCGGTTTGGGAGGACCTCTTGGACGGTATCTGTCCATAATGCCGTCGAGATGGTAAGTGGGAGCGCGAAGAAGAGAGCTATCGACAGCAACTCTGCCTTCAAAATGTCAGAACTAAAGTAGAAAACTGGTGAAGCATTTGCCTACCCCACGCCCAGACGCTCTGCTTTCCTTCATTGTCGCCGCGATGAGCAAGCCTCAAAAGTTAAGAATTATGTGTACCCAAGAGAGAAAACTTACACAACTCCAGCAATGACAAGAAACCCCGAGATCATGCCACGCTTGCGCCAATCTAAGGCACAAGGACAATGAATTCCGAATGAGAACTTACTAGCCTGAAGCATAGCTCACATTGGCCACGCAGACTATATCCGGGTTGGACGTTTCTTTCCATATTGGATGCCAGGGTATGCAAATAGGCTCTGGCATTCCCAAAGAGCGTTCAAGAATCCGGGGTAATATCGATGGTGGGGAATCCCTGCGTATCATAAATTAATTGAGCGATGGGAACATCAATGGGTTTTCGGCCAGTTTTCTATGCATAAGCGAAGGCGCCTTCCAATTGATGTAGAAAGTCGATATGAAACCATTTAAAGACTTCTGTAGTATAATGTGACGATTTTCATATAAGCATCTACGCAAAAAAGGATAAATGACCAAATATTGTCACCGCCACTCCAATGTGTCACTTCTAGGTGCTGAACTTCCACCTCGGGTGCCGATCACCCTCTGCCAGATCCTCATCCGAATCATGGAATCCTTTCGTCGCCGGGTTCTGTACCAAATACTCCACCTTCCGCCTATTCTCCTTGCTCAAAATCCACCACAGCAGACTCACGAAAATAATGTTCGCAACCAGATATCCCAATGCAAAAAAATGGCCTAAAATATACCGAGGACTTGTATTGGGTCTGTATAGCTGTGTACCAAGCACTGCACCACAATTGCCAATTGATATTTGCATCGCATTCGCGGTAGCCCGCTTCGTCTGGCCCGATACGTTGTTTGCGGGCCATGACAGTACAAGAGCCACTGAAGGGTAGATTCCGATGGCTGCAAAGACCGTACCGACATATGAGACACCAGGGCGCCCTGTCGGATTCTTATTTGCGAGTAGGATGATGTAGCCTATAATTGCAATAGACGACGTCGTGATTATAAATGGCGCACGCCTGCCATACTTCTCGGAAATAATTGCCCAGAAGACGGTGAAGATGGTTGCGAGGGCATATGGTGGGATGGAAAGTAGTTGAGACTGGGCAGAGGTGTAGCCCATGTCCTTGATGATAGTTGGCTACAAGTGACTGTTAGATAGACGAGGAGATGAAAGGGGGAGTTAATATACCAAGAAAAGAGAGAGTGTGTAAAGTGGCAGGCTCATTGTGTGGAAGCCAAGACCGTAGAGCCAGCATTTCAAGTCTTTACAAGCAACCCAGACTTCTGCCCAAGAGAACTGCTCATTATTGGTGGCGTCACTGTCAGCCTTCAGACGAGTTTTAATGAAGGAACGTTCCCCGTCAGAGAGCCAGCTGACGTTTGCTGGGTAGTTAGATATGAAGATATAGGCGGCCACAGCAATTACAATAGTTAGAAGACCTTCTCAAGAGTCATTAATGTAAACGGAAGTGCGACGGTGAAGCTGCCCACCTTCAAGGATAAAGATCCATCTCCATCCAGCGTATCCTCCCACATTTCTCATATGTGCAATACCCCAAGCAAGAATGCCCCCAAACGCTCCAGCAAGGGAAGCGCAGCTGAAAAAGAGCGATATACGGTACTGCCGTTCAGATCGTTTGTACCACATAGAAAGATAATACACAACTCCGGGAAACAATCCGCTCTCAGTCATGCCTAAACTTCAAGAACATCAGTCTGGCCACGGCAATGGACTACATGATAACATACAAGAAGCGGACAACGAAGAAGCTGGCCATGTTTTGCGTAACACCCATAAGCGTTGCAACGATCCCCCAAGCAACTGTAAGGGTAGGAAGCCAAAACTTAGGGGTCGTCCGTTTGAGAATGATGTTGCAGGGAATCTACACTGTATGAGCTTTCTGCGATCGAAATATCCGGGAATGTACCTCAAAGAGGACGTATCCAATGAAGTAAAGAGTCAAACCAGTTAGATATTGGTCTCCAGCTAGATAGCCGTCAGCTCTATCTTAACCCCAATTAATGGCAGACATACTCATATTTAGATCATTAGTAAGCCCCTCAATCCGAGCGTTAGCAACTAGAAGTAGTCAACATATTTCTTCCCAACACTTGCAAAAATGGCTTACCATTACTCCTGTCCAAGAAGGATAGCAAATATAGAATAGACACTGCGGGCAAAAGTCTTATATCTAGCTTTCTCAATAGCCATCTCTCATCAACACTAGGCGGAGCTTCAATCTCTGATTCTGAAGACCAGGCTGCATCACCGGGCGTTTTGGCTTCATGATCTTTCTTCGAGGCCATGGTTTGGGTAATTATAGCAGATGTTAAGAACGATTATCTACTCCATGTCGGAGGCAAAGAACGCCTTTAAAGTCCCTTGAGGCCCCATGTATCGATAGCTAAATTGTGAGAAACTGGAAAAGTGCGGATGGTGCAATTGGATAGCACCTCTAACGCACTGGGTATTCAAATCGCCGTTCTTGGGATATTGTCATGGCAGCGCGGTGTGGTTAAGATCGATTGGGCATTCATTTCAGTTGGGCCAATGTGAGTTGATTGAATACTTGATGTAATTGTTGGCATGGAATACGGAATGGAGGGGTTCGATGTCGTGATTGTTAGTTAGCGTACTAAACGAGGGATCGTCCTGCGATGAATGGACGGATGCCATTGCGGATAATGGATATGTAAGGAATCACGACATCGAGTCTGAATTTTCTAAAATAAAACGTATTTTTTATTGGTGGGATGGGTTGATAGATGCATTGTGGATTCTAAAGAGGCAGTCTCGTTCCTTGGGCAGCAAGCAAGGGAAGTTTGAGCACAGACCAGGCTTCAATGTCAGGGGCACATGTAAGCTCTTTCGGCTTAGCAAATCTTGGAAGTCTTTAAGAGAAATCAGGCATGTGAGTGCATTGTAGCCAGCTAACTACGATAACGGACAACTGAAGTCGCCTGTAGTCTCAGATGAGGTAACTGCCCAATATCGAACCGAGGTGGTATCCTTTCATAGTAAACCTATGGAGAAAATGAAATATTTTCCTGGAAGCGCGACGACATCAAGCGCTACGCAAGGTGCCAAACTTCCAGAAATCATGAACCCGCCGTCCAAACGCCAACCCTGTATGAATGTTGTGAAGAATACCATAAATGAATTGTAAGATGGTAGCTATTTGAGAGCCTACGTAGACGGAGGGCCAGGCATAAACTTCTGGTGCAATAAGCGAGGGGCTTAGATCTCGTCCAGCATTTGCTCCTCGTCGTCAGAGGCCTTGGGGGCGGCGTTCTCGGCGGAAACCTCGGTCTTGGCCTTCTCCTCAGCTACGATCCGGTTAGTAGGTTTATCACAAATGGCGATAATTAGTCTTACAGTCTTCATCCCCAGAAGCCTTCTTGGCCTTGGTGGTGCGGTTCCTCTTCTTCGGAGTGACGGGCTCGCCATCGATGGTCTCCTTCTTTGATGCACGCTTTCGGGGCGTCTTCTTGGGGGTCGTCGGCTCGTCGGCTCCATTGGCGTTGCCGTTCCTGTTGGGGGAAGCACCGCGGTCGCCGGGGCCACCGCCGGCCATAAGCTTGTTCTTGATTTTGGTCCAGGCATTGGAGGCAGAGCGGGGATTGCTCATACCAGCGAATCCAGCAAGCTTCTCATAGTCGATCTAGGAGCGTTAGCATTGAACTATGACAATGGCTGCTTCCAAAGATCACGGGCAGCACCATGTAGAAATCTTATAGACTTACCTCCGGAGGGCCGGACTTGAGCGATTGCATGGCCCAGCCAAGCATCTGAAGCTCACGCTCAGTGAATACGGGAGTCGGGGCCGGGGCCGTAGTGCCAATGGCAGTATCAGACATAATGAAGAGGTTGATGGAGACTTGAGTGGCGCAAGTGTATGCGGAGTAGATGCAAGATACAGGTAGCGTCAGCGACGGCGCGATGGAGTGGGCAGTGGGAGTTGGAGGTTATGAGTGCAGATAAAGAGGATGTAGAGAAAAGGAACAAAGTGTGAGGGCTGGCGGGTTTTTATGTGTATCTAGAAGGAATAACTAGGTAGTGCGAGTGAAGGTAAATGAAGGCGGATGTGAGACAATGGCCGCAGATGCTTACCTTAATCCTCCTTCACTTCATATTTCTCTACAGGATTTGCTGTATTTGTCGGTCTGAGACAATTCTGTTGCCTGGTGCCATAGCAATGTGCAATTCTAAAGGCTAAGGTGATAGCTCCGATGGCTGTCACGGTGATGGTGGTGCCACCAATAGTGACGGTCATGCGTGCAGTCTCGAAATGCGGATACAGCCTTATCTATTACTTAAGTTTGGCTTACAGTTATCTTTTGTTAGTATAAATTATCGGCCATTCACCCTGCTAAGGGAACCTAGTTGAGTCTCGAGGCTGCCACAGTCACTATTTAGTCTCGGTCCAAAGTGACGTGAGAGCAAGGTCTATCTGTCAGGGGGTGAACGCCAGTGCATTCCTGTTTCCCAGCTACGAGGGTATCATTTGTATTCCAGTTCCCCGCTGAAGAAGTGATAAGGCAATCCATCAATGGGTTGTAGTGCTTCGAAAAGTGGCAGAGCATAGCAATGTAACCTCGTGAAAGCCGTGAATGTGAGCAGTCTTCAATTCAAAGAAAGGGCAACTGGGAAATTGCGATTGAGAAATTTTGATGAGTCAATCATACGCAACACAGCATCTCAATTCTTCAACTAGCGCCGTGGCATTCTTCGTTTGTTGAAGCACAGCCAGCAAAGAGGTGTCGTTAGGAAGACTGACGCCGCCATCCCCAAATGGGCGAGACAGTTCCTGACTCGTGCCTGCACGGGCCGTTGGAGGGGCGCGGCCGTGCATCAACACCCGCCTTGCGCGTCTCTGACCAGTTTATACCACAGAATACCATTGGAACCATGGCGGACCCCATAGACAGTGCCCTGTATATCCCCACCGTCCTGCGATATCCTCCACGAGATATGGGCTTTGGCTAATGTCGTATAGCGATCTCCTACGCCGCCTCAACCCAAAAGATGTCAAGACGAACGTCGACCACCTCATCAGCCTAAACCCCGATCTTACCGAAGATCTGCTCGAATCCGTCGATATCCCTCTGGTAGTTAAGAAATGCTCAAAAACGAAGCGAGACTTCCTATGCTGCGACTACAACCGCGACGGCGATAGCTGGCGGAGCCCGTGGAGCAATGAGTTCGAGCCGCCGGTCGAGGAAGGCGAGGGCGTCACACCGAGCGACCGCATTAGGAAGATGGAGATTAAGGCTAATGAGGCATTTGATGTATATCGAGAGCTGTGAGTCTCCCCTGTGGTCCACGATGGCAGCCTTTTTCAGGCGCAGTGGTTGAAACGCGGGGCTAACATGGGCAGTTACTTTGAGGGAGGCATATCCAGCGTCTACCTTTGGGACATGGACGACGGCTTCGCTGGCTGTGTCTTGCTAAAGAAATGTATGCCCAAGTTGTTCGATTCACTCTATTCCCCCCGCTGACTCGCCAACAGCCGTTTCGCCCTCGCCCAAGAGCTCTGGTAGTTGGGACAGCATCCACGTCTTCGACGCCCAAGACCGCGCCCGAACCGCTCACTACAAGCTCACATCGACCGTCATCCTCTCTCTCGGTACTGACTCTGAGGCGCTTGGAGGTTTGGATCTTTCTGGCAACATGGTGCGCCAGGTCGAAGCAGACATGGCAGTCGAAGACGATACATCGCATGTGGCCAACATCGGCAAGATGGTCGAGGACATGGAGCTCAAAATGCGAAATCTGTTACAAGAGGTATACTTCGGCAAGGCGAAAGATGTCGTTGGCGACTTGAGAAGTATGGGACCTCGGAAGAAACGCGGACGAAGATTCTCGCTGACGGAATTCTTAGGTATCCCGCCGCTCAGCCAAACGAATAGGGATAGGGCGACACAACGGGAGATGATTAGTGGGATCTCGAGGTGATTGGGCCAACAGGGCAACTCGGTATAGAGACTACAATATGAATACCAAAACAATATATATATATGAGCATATCAAACCAGCAGACACTCGAGACGATGAGGGCACCCGATCACGTGATATATAAATTGCAACTCAAGCGTACCTAGATAATCCATAAGTTGCCTAGGTAACTGATCAAGAAAAATAGCAGCTAACCGCAAACATCTTTAAGAGGCGAGTGTTACACAGCGTTACTTTTATTAGCGGAATCCTAGAGAGGCAGTCATGATGAATTGGCTCATCACTAACTAGACAGACCAGACCTCCATTGCAACTCAAGGTTGCTTGCGCGGCCAGAATCCACACGAAATTCCTAATCGTAAGTGCTACCTTAGAATAGTCTTGTTGCACGTCCCTGGACCTACGCCTTCGGTTTTCACATGTCTAGATCTTGATTTTTGGTATGACTATGATTTGCTTAAACGCTCTTTGCCATATGGAATGCCGGCACATATCAACTAGCAACAGCCTGCATTGAGTTGAGGTATTATTACAACGAATTCTACTAGACTCATTATGAGTATGGGCACTACAAGGAAGCCAGTAATATAGGTACGTACGAGCAAGAACTGACAGTTGGTGTTCCGATGTTCAGTAACCCAACATCGAGATTAAGACCCTCCGGTTCCCGAAAGACGAGCGGTATTAAGATGGCCTATCCGTGGATTCGATTCGAGGCATTTATCGCAATCGCAAGTCCGTAGTTCTTCAATTCTCTCCTCCGCTAGCTCGATCCAGTAATTGCAATCACCATTCTTATGCGCCCTTTTATATTCCTCCAAAAATTCTTCGTAGGCTTTCAAAGCTTGTCGACACTGGTAATCATTCCAGTATATTTCTGCCGAGTAGTAATAAGCATAGCAGAACCACCGACTCAGGTAGCGCCGCGAGGTTTTCCGGTGCTTTATCAGTTCTCCAAAGAGATCCAAGGCACTAGGATCCCAATATGCACGCCATTTATGCCATCCCAGCCCATACTGAGCATGGAGCGTTAGAAAATGTCCTTCTCCTAGGGATCTTTTAGCAGTTTCAACGGCCCTCTCCAAATGGTTGGAAGCCTCTTCGTGTTTTCCCAGATGGTTGCATATGGAGCCCATCAAGGTATCTAGCTCCATTGTCAAGTACTTGTTGTCGTTGCCGGCTTTCTCAAGACAGGCGAGACAAAGTCGGTATGCTTCCTTGTCCTTGGAGAGTTGATGGTATGACCATGCAATTGCGGCTAGAGGGAGAGCGGGTATTATTGCTAGCTTCTGTAATATCATTTGGTATACGACCATGACGGGATCGAAAAGCTCTTTGGCTTTGTGAAGAGGTAAGAGTGCCTTCGAGAGAAATTCAAACTGCCTGCCGAGAGACATAGGACGCGAGTTGTGTAAAAGGGCCTTGAGACCCTCTAAATTATTCGTAGGCCCCATACTTTCATTGGCCACTTTCTGCGTCCTTCGGTTACTAGGTCTGCATGCTTCTTTTTTCGCGACAAATCCTTCTCTAATGTCTCTTAGGTCTTGGTTCGCGGCTAACTGATTCATCGAAAGGGGCAATTCAGATATTTCATCGTGAGGCTCTTCAGCCAGAACTCTGGAGCTAAGGGCAAGCCTATCTTCCTTTTCTCTTTCTCCCTCTCCTTCTTCTTCTTCCTGGTTTATCACAGAAGCCGTACCGTACTTACGAAGGAACGGTTTTAGCGTGGTCTGGCATATCTCCCATCGCCTTGTCCTCGGATCACTCTTGCCGAATTTTGAGACCCTAATACGATGCTCTCTCTTCCAACGCTGAGCTAACATTGGCAATATATCCTGTAACATGTTTCCTGAGAACATTGTCCCCGCTAATTCCGCTAGTCCGACATGTGGTTGAAGAGACGTGTCACTTAGAACTGTAGCAACCAACAACTCAGCCACGAGGAAACAGTTCTCCAAATCTAGAATATCCAAGATCTTGTGGTGGAGCTCTGACGGCGACTTATTGCTCCGGTTTAGGTGGTAGCAGAAATATGAGCAAGCGTACTCCAAGAACATATGCTCTCCGAATCGAGCCATTTCGTCTTGATCCTGCCATGGCAGAGCGCAGCAGCTTTCGTCGGAAAGGTAGGTCAGACACAGAGACGCTAATAGATCGTGAGTAACCGCAGGATCAACTCGGAACCGCTCTATCAACCGATCCGTATCGCTTTTCCAATGATCCGCAGGCCTTATAAGAAACTCGATGACTGAAGAGTGAACTAATCGAATGCAATTATCGTAGATTGTGATGAGGCCTCCGCACGAATCAGCTACATCTTCAGGCAGCAGTTCCGGAAGGAAATCATCCAAACCAAGTCCCGGCGTGTCCGACTTGGATCGTGTGGCAAGTGCATATGCATAACGCCACTCCTCAAATCGAAGTGGTCTGCCAGAGGCCGAGAGCAATGAAAGGATATTCTCGACTAGTTTTAGCTGATATTTATCCAGTCGATTAAGTAAACGGGAGAGGATAAAGCGATAAGCATCTTCCAATCCCTGAGGAAGATCCCTCAGTCTTTCTGTGACCTCGTGCTTTGTTGCAGCTCTCCCCAAATCCTCGATCATAAGCTTTACCCAGAGAAACATTCCGTCGGCTTTCTCAAGGAGGACTCTGGAGACAACTTCATAGATCGTCGGCCTATTTAGAAGCCGATGCCTTGCAAGCTCGGCCTCGATAAACGTCTGAATATCTTTTTTATTCGTTGCTGAGGTAATAGATATTACATTAGGAATCTGATTGCGCTGAGCTTGGCTATGTAGGTGATGCGGTCTTCCGAAGAAACACAAATTGACATTGGAATTTTTACGCGCCAACTCGAGTAAATAGTTGAATAGCTCTGCGGATGAGTCTGTACACTCATCTGTGCCGTTTACGATAACTTTGACAGGATCGGGCATACGGTTGATTGCTTCGCTGAGAGCTTTCAGAAGATCTGGCATAAGTGGAGGCCCCTGCGCAAGAAGCTTGCTGATCAGCCGGAGAAACTTATCGTCGCCGTTCTGCTCCAGCAATTGCCAAATAAGTGTGCGGACCATTGAGAGTGAAGTTTGCTTAGCTGTATCATCATCAGCAAATGAGAAGTAGATGGTCTGTTGCTTTTGTGTCTTGAACTGTTCCCAGATGAACGAACTAAGAATCGATTTCCCAGAACCAGCTGGCCCAGCAACTAACAGAATTCTTTCCATAGCTGTGGCTGATGTCGAGGTATCCCATCGCGCGAATGTCTCATTGGATAAGATCCATTCGCATGTCCCATTAACTCTCTGGTTGAGTCTTTCCTGGTGCAGTTTCCGCATATCTAAAGGCTGCAACCGTTGGAAACAACTGATCTTCAACTGTTCTTGGTGGTTTGCACGCATTTCTGTAATATATTAGAAATCTAATTAATGTGTTATAAAGGGATATATACCTGTACGATATGTAGCCGCCTCGGCCTGTTCCAAGGCAATGGCAGTGTCATCTACACATTTCGTGTGCCTCTCAAGACGTGCAATAAGACCTCCAAATTCTTGTTTAAACGGTCGCCACATCGCCCCAAGAAGTCGTACTAATACCCTAGCATCAGTGACAGACAAAAACTACTGGAAGTTAGGCCTGACCAACCTGCAGCATTTCTCTGAAAAAACTTGTACGCCTTGATAGAGAACTCTATAACGTCAGTGAATACATTCAGCATTGCGATTTGCAAGACCGGATGCAGCCGCAGCTTAGCATAGATCTCAAGCCGCGGGAGATTCTCCGACATCATCTCAACAACGCCAAGAATCTGCTCCGCGGCAACGCCATAGTCCTCCGAAATCTACACTTCCTCTCAGACAGTCTTCTTCAATTGCATAATTACCGAACATACCTTTAAGACGGCTTTTATGGGTGCCCATACAGGACATCCTATTCCAGCCATCGCCTGCACAGCGACGTCTACCGATCTTTCTATACTTGTCATCCATGTCGTATACCTCTGAAATCTCGCCAAAATCTTATTAGATTTCTTTTGATTGAAGGACTTGTGCCTTTCTGCAAGCATTCGGATGACATCCGGGATAGTATCTTGCCCGTCGATTGCTTTGCGAAACTCCAAGTCTGCTTTCGGCAAACTTGCGTATACGCTACGGGCATTGCTTATGGCCTGCTCCTCGAGCGCAGACCTCGGGCTGGTGGGTGTGGCCATGTAGCCGTAACCTGTTGTTAGCCTCGCCTAAAGAACTCTACTGAAAGCCCACTGCAAAAGTTCGTGCGTGTAAGTTGTTGAGCACTAAGAAACCTGTCATTCATCAGGCAGAGACGCAAGAATATGAGGGATTCGTGGCTGTGCAGATTATGGTTGTTCGGCCTGTGGCTATGCAGCTTACATGCAGCTTAGCTTCACGTGACCTTGTAAGGCATGGGTCTCAGATTAATGTGCATCGCTGCGTAGCGAGACACCCTGTGTGGCGAGACAAATGAGGGGTACTTTAATATTCAACAGCTAAAAAAGCCATGTACGCAACAAATATTATCATAATTCTATGGAATTAATCCGCTGCAGCTAATTCTAAATATCCGTCACGGACGCTCACGTGCGGTTGGTCAATTGCACTTCAGGCAGTTAACTCCATTGCTACGTACTACGTGTGAATATCAAGATGCCGCGTGAAGAACAGAGATATCTACATTGTGCAGGTTTTTATAAAGGCTAGGTCTGTGCTGCTGCATGGACTAGCCGGGTCGGCGAAACCTTCCTCCATCATGGTCATGTCGAGTCAATCATACTCTAGCTAGTAGCTGGTAGCTGTCGCTGGCAGCTGGTTCCGGGTATTGTGGTAGGGGCGGTGTAGGTGCAGAGGTGTCGCGGTGTTACCGTGACAATATCTATAATCAACTCTTTCCTAAAAGTTACGTTTGTATTATTACCTCCGCCTCTAGTTTGTACAGCGCCTTCGAGGCGTTGTCACGGAACGCTTACGTGCGGTTGGTCAATTGCACTTCGGGCAGTTAACTCTATTGCTACGTACTACGTGTGATTGTCAAGACGTTGCGTGAAGTACAGAGATATCTACATTGTGTAAGTTTTTTACAGGGGCTAGGTCTGTACTGCTGTACGGACTAGCCGGATCGGCGAAACCTTCCTCCATCATGGTCATGTCGAGTCAGTCATACTCTAGCTAGCAGCTGGTTTGGGGTGTTGTGGCAGGGGTGGTGTAGGTGCAGAGGTGTCGCGGCTGGCTAGGCGCTTAGCTAGGTCGCTCGAACTGCCGCGGTGCATTCATCCTGTGCTAATCGTCGCGTGATGGTTCGTGTTCTTAGGGACTACTTGGCTTTAAGTACTTTTGCACTGGGTTTCCTTGTGCGGCTCTTTAATGCTGCTGCTGACTGCGTCGGGGAAGGGGGTGTGGTGGATACGTGTCTTGGAGTTGAAGCCATTGGAGCCTCTAGACTCCTGACTGCAGGCCACAAGGTCGCCTTGCAGCGCGGAGAACGAATGAAAGCGAGTAATTCCAGGCAATAGTAAACGTCTCTTCTGCGCTAAAGCTTCCAGTGAAGTTCAACATATATGGCGATTTAACGTGTCAGTGTCGCAACCAGCTTCGACACAGCCATCGTACAAACCCCCCTCCCTGTGCGGATTGATAGCTCCCGTAGGTGCCACAGTGGCAAGGGCCTGTGCATCGAATGTTCGCGAAATGTAATTTTCTAAGTAATTTACATATAACAGATCACCTCATAATCATTACCATTTAGTGTGCCCACCACCTGCTAAGATAACACCCCAGCAACGCTCTCGTATCGATCGGATATACTTCTTGTAGTCAATTTGAATCTTATCTTATTCTTCTTGGAGATATTGCTTTAACTCAGCATCAGTCTTTAGAAATCGCTTTGATACCCGCCATTTTAAGAGCTACCAAACGTTCTTAGTAGGATTAAGGTCTGGAGAATTAGCAGTCCACCATATCTTTCTAGGACCAAGGGCTATCTCAGCCTGAGTAGTCGCCTCTAAGCGGTGGATAGAAGCCCCGTCCTCTATATAGAGGAGATCTTTATCCGCATACTGCTTATAAAGCTCTTAATAGGCTAAGATAAGAGGTAGAATATGCCAGATGTATACCTGCGAATTAACAGTTCCTTTAGAATTCGTATACCACTCTTTTTAAAGAAAACCAGAGGCTCTTTAGTATTAATTAATATTATACTCCATACTATACAGCTCCTACATTCTTTAAATCGTGGGACTAAGCAATTAGAGTATAGAGCTTCTTCAGCCTGCCAAGCAATATATACCTCTCCAGGGCCTGCTTAAGCTGACTGTCACGAGGGGCAACGAGAGATAATATCATCGCTTCATAGAAGCTTGATTAATCTGCTACGTACAATACTCAGGTGGTTACAAGAGGATTGCTAGAGAGAAGGTATGTGCATAGAGGATGGGAGGAGAAAAGGGGCTGGATGCTAAGCGAGCTAGGTACGTGCGTGTAGCAAGGTGTCAGGGAAAGCAGCAGCGCTGCTACCGTGACACTAGTATCTCATCGCTCCAACCAACACTAGCCTCTTGTTCTTCACTCTAATCAATATGCTCCTATGCCTATATTGCTCGATTATACTTCTGTAGCTGAGTAAGAAAAGGTTTTTCTATAGCTTTTCGCCGATGGTACAACTCTTTTTAAAAGGCCTTAATAAGAGTACAACGACAAGTGGAGATTCCTAGCTCTTAAGCAATCTCTTTACAGGCTTTACGATGTTGTTTAGCGTTTTTAGTAGTATGGCGAACTAGAAGGCGACGAATAAGAGTATCTAATATAGGCTTCTTACCGCAGGGCTTCGTAGGAGCTTCTTAAGACCGAAGGCAATAGGATATTATATTCCGAGATACGCTAGTATACTAATAAATCGCTTTTTGCGTCTATCCAAACTCTATAAGTATATAAATTCAAATACGCTCCTTATATATAAGCCGACGTTGAAGCGTCTTTAGTATATTATATCACGATACTAGAGGGGAGAAGTGGCAGCCAAAAGTAGTATGAATTGAGGGGTATCGAGGGTCTGTGTATAGGTAGGATGCAGCTGACGTAATAGCCGAATATCTATCGAGACCTATTATATAGATGATTGAGTTTAAAAAGTTCTATTAGGTTATATAGTATTAATAGCTAAATAGTATTAAAGCGGCTATTATTACGTAGCTATAAATAGGTAAAATATTCTTTAATATCTTTATAAGATTAAGACTATAGATATAGTAGTATATAAATATAGGTATAAAGAGTTAATAGTATACTTTCTCTTCTTAGATAGTAGAGATAGTAAAGAGTAAAGCTATAATAGTAGTACGGACAGTAGTTTAGCGAGCTATTATATATACTAGAAAGGTACTTAAGTAAATAAAAGAGTAGCGGGTAGAGTATAAATAGACTAATTTAGTACTAGAAGCGGGATATAGAAGTAGTTAAAGCGACGATCGAATTTATAAAGAGTATAGAGCGGCTATAACTAAATATACAAGATAAAGTAAGTAGAGATAGAGGGGAAATAGATAAGTAGAGGCAGCTAAGGATCTCCTCTTCTGCCTCGTAGGGGTAGAACGATAAGCTGTCTATAAACGCGCCTCGGCTAGTACACTACCGATTAAGAGGCGCATGACGCCGGAAATGCCCTGCGGACGCGAGGCCTTAACTAGCTATAGAGCTTGTCCGACACGGAAGTATATTACTTTCCTTTTCATTCCTTTGTTGAGCATGGAGTTAGGCATTGGACGAGAAGGTCTCATAGTTGGCTTCTGAAATGGAGCAGGCGTAAGGAAGCAGAATGTATATAGCTGGCGCTTTGTAACGGCCCATACCCATAGGGTGCATGGCCATAATAGAAAATACACACACACACACCCACGTGATATCGCTGGTAAGCTCTCAGTGGCAACCACGCACACTCCAACCGCATTCTTCAAATGGTTCAACGCCTCTCACATAAGGTCCGCGCCAGAGCGGGTCGGCCATCCTCCCTGCAAGCGCTATCGAGGTGTTCGTCTGCCCTCGAGCGAGGCTTAAGCGGCAAATCTTCACCACGTCGTTCCACAAGCCATTTTTTTCACATAGATGTTGCTCGAGGTTCCTTTGCGGCGAATTAGCAAGCTCCACATTCTCCTTGACGCCCGGCCTTATCTATCAAGTTCCGTTATTAAAAGAAATTGAAAAGAGGTTAATAGTAAATAATATCTACAAAAACGCTCTATGTCCTCAAAAGGCAATAATGACCGATACTTTAAGGGTAGCTACGGTGGGTACTCTGGCTGTGAGATTTCGAGTTGGCTAGAAGTGCAATTCAACCCGATTGAGCATTGATGTTGAGACTGTCTCTAGCGTCTGCAGATACTTGCCGAAGCGAGCAGGGCCGAACCATTCTCGCTGATATGAGATTCAACATCCTTCAGATGCCGTTTACATCAGAACCGGCATATATGCTCTTTCAGGGATAATTTCGACCTCTAAGCGTCGCATGTCGTGTCGGGGCTATCCGAGGAAGGGAGAGTTGCTAGAGGAGACTGCTAGCCTGAAGGACGAAGCCGATAAAACGTAGGCACCTAGTTGAAGAAAAGAGAAAAATAGAGGGTGTTTGACTTCGAAGTGGTAGCATGGCCATTTGCAACTGCATGGGCCCAACTATTGCATGGGCTGATTGCTCCTTATGTAACTCCCATGCATAAGTGTATTCACGAAATGCGTTATTCAGCGTTGAAATATGTAATTTATCAGAAAAAGCCAAAGACTTCTCCAGGATTGCTGGTACGCGAGAATAGAAGAGAAGTGGTATATTGTAAAATCGTGCAAACGTTGATATCTTAGATGCATGTAGATTGAGTTCTGTCTATACCAAGTTGGTAGAGCTGTTTATACCAACGACAACCTCTCATTCAGAGGCTAATTTTGATCGTCACTCCTCAGCGTCAAAAAACTCCTCGTCATTATCTGAATCACCGCTTTTGATCGGAGTCATTCCAACACTTTCCATATCCCTTGACAACTTTTCTCGTACATACTCGCCGAGGAAACTAGCTAGTTCAAAGGGTTTCATGGGCTTGTCAAACATATTGCTCATGTGCAATCGGGGGAATCGGTGCACCTTGCCAACCTTAAAAGGACTTGCTCCCTTTGCCAGCAGATACTTAGCCTTTTCACAACTCCCATCCTTGCGCCTATTAGTCGGCGAATCGATGGCATAGTGGAGAGGTGTCCAGCCCCACTGATCCTGTCGGTCGATATCTATAACACGATACTTCTCAATTAGACAGCGTAGAGTGCGCACGCTGTAAGCCTCATTGGCCGCTATGTGGAGCGCAGATCTCCCATCGGGCCAAAGGATTTTCACGTCGACTCCGTTCTGAATTAAGAAGTCGATACATGCCTCAGACTCGTTGCTAGCAGTAATAGCAAGGTGCAATGCCGAGTACCCGTGTTGATCAATCATGTCGAAATCTACATAGTGTTGGTTGTGGAGGAGCCGAAGAAAACGCAGCCTACTCCAGGTAGTATTCTTGCTATGATTGAAATTTGCCATTGTCACTGTTCTGCCGTGCACCGACTCATGGATAGATGCGCCAGATTGGAGCAAGAGACTCAGAATCTCTAACCAGACCGAAGATTGGGGCGGGTATTGCGCGAAAATCTTCCTTCTCAGTGTTGTTTGGGTGCGGAAACCGAGAGCAGCGAAGATAGGAAGCCTAATTTAATCAATTGGGTCATGTCAATATTTACTCAATAAAGACTTACACGCTCTCATCGTCGCCCATGTTAGGATCAGCTCCGAATTCAAGAAGACACTTCACAGTTTCTACATCCTTTGATGAGATAGCCAGCTAACTCATTAGTGCAAAATCGCTGTTGAAGATGGGTTGAACTTACTAACAGCGGCGTCTTTCCAGTGCAGATTGTTCTACTACGTATTAGGCTTTCATCTTGCTTAAGGCTTTGCTTCACGAAAGGCATATCCCCTCGAGCACACGCGAGCATGAAGGGGAATTCTTTGGGTAACTGGTTCTGAACGCGGATTTCCTGTATGAATTTGCGGGTGCCATTGAGGAAGTGACTGTATTGTAACAGAACAGACAGTGACTTCCATGGCACGCAGTGAGGCGTTTTGAACCCTAAGAGAATCTGAGTCTTCTTAGCACCGTCTGAGGTCTTCGTTAACGTGACTTTCCAGTAAAATCCAAGCACTCGCAGCCATGCATCTGCCCTTGGGACGTGGGACCATACGGAGACTTTTCGAGATGTCCTGGGAGTATCATATTTGTTACGGCTAAGCTATTCACAGTTAGCCCCTTGGCAGGTCCAGGGATATATATGTAGCATGTCTCGCATTTCTAGTCAATAGACGCAGTTTTCCAACCCTCATCAGAGCCAGCCAGCTCTGACAATATTGATGTTTGGAAGGGGCTGAGATGCTTCTCTCGTACGTGATCCATGACAACCGCCTGGAAGCGTATTAGCCGGTTTTCATTTAATGGTATAATCGGAGTCACACATGTTCAATAGCAGCGCGAGCCACATTAAATCGATTCTGATATCGCGAAGTCCCTCAAGCATCTTAGCAATCTCGGAACTAAGAAACGCGAGTTTGATCTTAGTCTTCAGAGTCGGCTTTCCACCTCTGCTCCATCGCGAACAGTTGTGACACATTTCATCGAGTGCGTCGTTGACGTCTCTCAACTTTGAGCGCACCAGCCTCCCCAGCTCCTCCGAAGCGGGAGCGTTGTTAGCATTGCCAAAAGACTGACGGAACTCTACAATCGTCCGTTGGGTGAATATAACATCGTTGCGGAGGTGAGAGAGCTCAGCTGGGGAGTCTTTGATGTGGTTGCAGGAAATTGCAATGGTCTCGGTGGTATTGGTTGCTTGCCCCAGTAACTGTGCACAGGCAGCGACAGCAGCAACAGCCTCCATGGGCAGTCATTCGATTAACCATACAATAGAAATGGGGCTCCAGAGTCTCATGATGCTTCGTACCGGTGAGAAGGGAGTTGAAGCAGTGTCGTCGTCGGGAGTTCCACCAACCCCGCTGTTGGACTTGGCAACAACCCTGCCACAGTTTTCGTTGCCTTCAAATTCAGCCTCGTCTTTGGTGGGACATCTCAGCAAGCCGTTAGTCATAAAGTGCCACGGGTTTCATGAGCGATACTTGACGCTAAGAGTCTATGAGGGCTGGTTGCTGGCTCTATAGAACATCAAAAGAGGAAGATATTCGGTTTCAGCCATCCAACACCACTTGAGGACTAACATATAGAAGAATCATTTCATTACGAGGCATGGCTGGGAATCGCCGAATGAAACCTAGCGTTTGGTTCTGTGTATGCACCCGACTCTTCTACTACTTGCTATCCTGACAAAAATCGTCACAGTGCAACTGTGGGCACGGCCCAAATTCGATTTATCCGGAGGGTTCCTGTCTGCAATGTGGTCATGAACGCTGCAGCATGTGCTCTCTACAACGAACGATACAGCTAGGCGGGCATCGTTTCTTTACGGCAAGCGCGGTACAGAAAGACCAAAAGAGCGCCAATGGATACGAGGCTCATTGCGAAGGAAGCGATCCTTGTTAGACAATCGGGGTAGCTGATGCGGGATCTGCATCTCCCAAGCATGGAACACATGAATAGACCCGAACAACGGAGATGAGTAATCCAACACATTCACGGCTACAAACAACAAGGCTGTAAGTAGGCGAGGTAGACGAATATTCCCACTAGGATAGACTCCAATACACAGTTGCTAACAATCAATCAATCAAGCCTCCATCTGGAAGCTTGATTGATTGATACTTGAGTGCCTTGCGGCTTGATTGATATGGTATTATACATAGAGTGTGAATTAAGCTCTCACGTGACTACAAATCCTCGTCTATCTCTTTGTCCTTGTCCACGGAGAACTTGATCACACTTGCGCTGTTGGCAAGCCGTTCCACGCCGTTCATCCCCTGCTCGATGGCTAGCTTTGCTGCCTCTATGGTGGCGACTCTCTCGGCCACTCCTTCTCCCACCTTGATAACATTGATCACTAGCTGCCGAATGTGTCACATGTTTATACTATCCTATTATAGTTGGTCTGTTTTTTCAGGCCTATATAGTCTCGCCATTGCCAGCCTCTAGCTAGGCAGGCCACTTACCCTCCTTCAACACATCAATATTTGCCTCAGCTATTGATGCTACCTAATACGCGATAGGTGTAAGACTTTTATATAGAGTAATAAGCGTGTATTCTCAGTAATGGCACGATAATAGAAGTGTAGAAGCTTCTGCAGGCCGGACTCTCGCAGGGATCCGTGCTTGCTCTAATTCTTTTCCTCTTTTTTAATACAGACCTAGTATAGAGCATACTATAATACGGCAATTTAAGAGCGTTTATCAACGATTACTTAGCATAGGTTATAGGGCGGCTAACTGAGGAGAATATACGGACTATCTAGGACGAAGTAATTCCGATGTTAGAGAAGTAGAAGCGTACTAGCGGAGCCTAATTCGAAGCTACTCAGACGAGCTTTATCTACTTTACGCGATATAAAGTAGTAGGTAAGGATAGCACAATACTGCTATAGTTTAAAGGACGATATATCGCATTAAAAGATAAAGTTAAGCTTCTAGGTATAATACTAGATAAGGAACTAAGGTTTAAAGTATACCTGGTAGACAAAGTAGGTAAAGCGACAAGAGTAGCGCTAGCGTTGCACAGGATAAAGGAACTGTAACCTAAGGCAGTCAAGCAGCTGGCGCAGAGCATAGTACTACCGGTAGTAGACTATATATTGCTAGTATAGTACCCGATCGCGATATATAATATAAAGCAGCTCCTCCTATAGATATAGAAGATTACGGAGCCAGCAGTAATTAGAGGATTCCGTATAGTCACCCTGTCTATAGCAGAGATAGAGGCAGGCCTACTCCCTATAGAACAGAGACTAAGGAAGCAAGCAATAGCATTCTAGGTCTTAATTTATAAACTGGGTCAGTTACATCCCTAATAGATACATAGGTAATAACAACTATATACAAAATATTAATTACTACTTATAAGGGTGGCAGAGATGTATATAGATATCCGGATAGAAATAACACTTAAAGTTAAGGTATATATATATCTGCTATAGGTAGTACAATCTAAAGTAGTAATATATAAGAACGAAAAGCGGGCACAAGCTGTTATAGGGGACTATCAGCTAAAACGAGTAGACCTATATATAGATACATTAGTATAAAATAGTAGGGCAGGTATTAGGGTATATACTAGGCTATCGCAAGTATACGTCTTACAGATAGTAGCAAGCTTAGATTAGGCGGATGCATACCTTACCAAACTACTAGTAACTACCGAAGCTGCTAACTAGCCGTAGAGCCTATTATAAATTACCCTTAACAGAGACGGTCGGCCTATACTAGCGTTAAGTATCCGGATCTTCCCTAACTTATAATCGGCGCTGCTGTTGGTACGCAGTTAGCAAGCTAGTATATATTAAGTTATTATAATAGAGATTATTAAGAAATTTTGGATAACTAATATTACGCTATGTGGTGAGAGGCGAATCTTGTCTCAGGGAGGGAGATGAGGAGCTGAACTGGTTGATTGAAGATGGCCAGCGGGCCATATTTATGTACATGAAAAAGGGGTATATCAGCTGATATCCAGCGTGATATCCGGCGTGATATCGACCGTGATATCGTACGTCGATATCTGATACAGCTCGGCAGACTAGCCAAAAATCCCCATGACACGCTATATTGGATCCCAGGACATACAGGAACTAAGGGAAACGAGCAGGCAGACAGACTGGCAAAGGTAGTAATGAGAGAAACGAGCAAGCAGCCCCTGCAGCGCGTCGGAGTATCTAGCATAGTTAGTACTAGAAAGAGCTAACGTGATAGCAGGACCGACCCTACTAAATTAGGTAGAGATAGGAAAGTTCACGCGGAAGATCGATGCGGTATTTTACCTAGGCAAGTTAGCAGAGATGTACCGGCAGCTAAACAGCAGTAAGGCGGTTATAGTTACGCATCTACGGACTGGTAAGACGTTCCTTAACGAGTATCTTTACAAGATTAAGGCTTTAGATACAGCAGCATGCGAGTGTAGGTGCATAGAGTTAATAGTGAACTTTCTCTTCTCGTGTAGGCGGTAGAGACAGCAAAGAGCGAAGCTACGACAGCGGCACGGACAGCGGTTCGGCGAGCTATTATACGCGCTGGGAGAGTACTCGAGCAGATAAGAGGGCGGCGGGCAGAGTATAGACGGACCGATTAAGTACTAGAAGCTAGATATAGAAGTAGTTAGGGCGACGATCGAATTCGCAAAGAGCATAGGGCGGCTACAACCAAATGTATAAGATAAAGCAGGTAGAGACGAAAGGGAAGCAGAGGAGCGGAGGCAGCTAAAGACCCCCTCTTCTGCCTTGTAGGCGTAGAACGACGAGCTGTCTATAAACGCGCCTTCATCAAATATATTACAGAGCGGTAATGATCCACATCCAGGGCTTGGTACATTATCGATGTTTGAAAGCCTCAAATACATGCTAGCAGGAAAAATCCTTTTCCCCTCTAGAATGGACGGCCAAAATTTGCTCCAAACAATATGCGTCCAAAATGCATGAACGAGCACCGACTAATCTGCCAAAACCAGACTTAAAGACGGCATATGTACCGCACGTAGAAGTTATCGGCTAAACCCAGCGAAACTTGCACGTATGCCACACTTGAAAGCCCCTCCAGAATCATATTCTAAAACATATTTATGTTCTTGAATATTGCTCCTCGATTATTAATTACTTCTCAGCAAACTAGTTACGCAAAAAGAAATCCAAAGGTTACCTCATATGTATGCAGAAGCCGGTCTTTTTGAGGACCTTCTCCGGATGGTCATATGAGCAATATCGCCCTTTTTAAAGAAAAAAAAGACGACTTTTCATGGATTTACAAGCTTCGCTGGAAATTTAGCATAATTGCTTAGCAAATGGCTTTTCATGGGAGATCGAAACAGCATGCAGGAGCGTATCTAACGTCAAAAGTATTACAGGTCAAAAAAAATTTTCTCCAGGATCTCTGATCTAATCTACAGGTTTGAAAATTGAATGATTGGATTATACTGTCAGAACTGAAGACCGTTACTGGAAAAGCAATTGGTTGCATGCTTCAAGAGATATTTTCCATCAATTCACATAGAAAAACCTCACGCAAAATTGATGATCAGCCTGAAAATGCAGATCGTTATTCTGAAAACATTATATTCTTCATAAATTAATGCTCCAGAATAATTATAGTAGAGCTTTAGGGAAAAATCGCGTTGCGAACCTGACCCAACAGGACTTATTAGAGGATGTTGACGGTCTCAAACGCATTTCGATGCAATCATATGAACTGCTCCATTTATAGTCTCATATATTTTTTATATGAGTGTCGTTTTAGAGATTAGTAGCCAAGGTTCTGATGGTAATTTCCCCTAAATAAGTCTGGCGTCTGCTACCAGAGGACGCCGGCCCCCCTAAACTTACGTCGAGAACGCAATGAGTGCGCCTCCTATAAAATGCATGTATCATACGGCACATGAACAGCTATTTTCTGAAACAGATTCCTAGAATATGCTATAGCCAATTTTGTAAGTGAATATACTTTCAAACGCCACAAACGATAGTTTGTTACGGCTAAGCTATTCACAGTTAGCCCCTTGGCAGGTCCAGGGATATATATGTAGCATGTCTCGCATTTCTAGTCAATAGACGCAGTTTTTCCAATCCTCATCAGAGCCAGCCAGCTCTGACATAGTTCAGTAGATCTCACATAAAATATTGTCAAAGGGCTAAGAATCTTGTAAATATCGAATATCACGGTGCATAAGACTCTTAGCTCATGTAAAATATCGCAACGACTTTGTACGAGGATATATTTCCTAATTTTACTGCCTATGAATCGATGTGTAAGCCCATTCCAAAAAGATCGTTGCCAAAGGCCTTGCTTTGGATGCTCAGGATACTTCGTAGCAGCGATCATGCCCACTCTCCTTTCCTCGGGCCTAAACAGATATTCAAGCACTAAGCAAAAGCGCCAAGAAATACTCATCGAAAAAGAATACCATCTAGACAGCATGTCCGACTTGTTGCTGCCCTAAAACCGATATCCGTACATCAATACTGAAAGGAAACGCTGGAATTATGCTCTGCTCCCACTCAAAAACCTCACTTCTAAAACCCTAGACGAAAAAGGGTTATATCTAATCTAGTCACACCTATAGAACATATCCAAGTATGAAAATAAAAAGATAATTATTTTAAACTTCATGCTCCGATCCAGCACTTCCCTAATACAAACGCGCAAACACATAAAAACTATATCTACTACGCACTCGATTCTGAAACTGGCATTTAAATATCAAACCAAGAATAAACTTCTGAGTATTTTGCACTTTAGCGCTCACCAAAACATCTCAACGAAAATCAACCATCACCCGACAACATGTCCAATCCGTCCCTCCTCAAATAATCCTCCAACACCAATTCTAAAAGAAAACTTAACGGAAAACTATGCTGCAGCATCACCAGCATCTTACAAGCCTCAAGATGTCTATCCCATGTCTTCTCTTCGCCCACAACACTGCTACCCTATCACATCCTCGTACTAAACATTCCGGTACCACCAATTACATGATGCTACCTATAGTTTAAGCCCCTTTCCAAGAGCCATTCCCCTCATTCATCATTCCGCAGTAAAAAAGCAAACAAGCCAACATATTCCATCCATCCATCCTCACAACCCCCATAAACCCACCCTCGAGACGAAAGATCCCTTCCAGTTTTCAGAATGCTATTCTCGTTTCGTCAACCATAATTACTTATAAATAGTGCGCTTGAAGGGAGGAGGGCGTCGAAGCTACCAACGATGCGCCATCACCAGGCAACCATAATGTTTCAAATAGCGGGGTGGGGTCTAGTGGTAACAAGATAATCGTTATTCCTATACCTCCTGCTCTACCCCGACAAGCCAACTGCGTCTCCACAGGCGAAAGGAAAATGTCGACGCCGTTGCCATGAATACATTTTTTTTTTTTGCAAACGATAGATAGATGGACCTAATTATGCGCCACCACACTAAACGGCTCACACGCACACAAAGGAGAAAGAAAAAGAAAAGAGTCATTGAGATAGGGCGGGAGGAGGGAGAGCGACAGCAATCAGAATGCACAAAATCAAGCAGATGCACGCACGACCGAAATGGCTGGCTAATGCAACAATCAAGGAAAGTATATCAAGTAAAGTACCCCCACGATGCAGTTTCTTATGCTCCCAAAACTTGTTACTGTGAAAATTCCCAATGCAAATGCACCATCTAACAAATCGAATGCATGAACAATCCTCGTTTTACCTTAGCCTCCACCATCCAAAAATCTCCCCGTATGAAAATGTACAATGAATTGTGTCCGAACCTGCGCTGTATATCATTCTTTTTTATTCGAAATCGATCCTAGCCCTCTAATATCCTTCATACACACCTTCATCCCCTTCTAGGATGTTGTGCTTGATTCTGTGCGAATCGTGCGGCGGCTTGAGCCTGATCGAAACTTGCGCCGTATGGTTGCGTGACGGGTGGTTGCTGTTGCATGTATTGTTGCATTGGCTGCTGCATCGGCGAAGACTGACCAAAGAATGGACCTTGCATTGGTTGCGGACTCGGTGTACCCCAACCTTGCACGCCCTGCATCATAGGCGTCATTCCCTGCTGGGGAAAGTATCCTCCCTGTTGCTGCTGGTACATCTGCTGCATTTGCGTCGGGTTTGAATACGCAAATCCTGGTTGGAATGTCGGCGTCCCCATCATCGTTGGAGTGTAGGCGCCCTGTTGTCCCATGGCCATATGCTGTAGCTCTAATGCTTGTCTTTGCTGAGCTGCCAATGCGCGCCGGTCAATCTCAGCCTGCATTGCTGCGGTTTGACGGTTTGACTTCGCCGCGGCCTTTTCTTTCTCCCGATAATCGATATACGCTGTCAGTCCAGCAGAAGATTCTTTCTCGACGTCCTTCGGATTCTTCGACATATCGAGGAGCGGGGTGCCCGTTCTGCGAGCGACCTGCTCCAGTTCGCGAGCGGATAAAGACGTGGGCCGTTGGTCGAGTAGAGTCCCGGCACTTCGAGAAGATGGCCGTTCAAGCAGGGTACCAGCGCCTCGAGATGAAGGTTGTTCAAGTATAGCACTCGCACCTCGAGAATGGGGTCGGTCAAGAACAGTTCCGGCGCCCCTGGACTGCGGTCGCTCCAGAATTGTTCCGGCACCTCTGGACTGTGGTCGGCTCAACGGTCGGCTCGGAGAACGGGAAGTGTTCGCTTCGGGAGTTCGCTGTAACTGAGACCAGTCACCTGACTGCGGGCGGTTCATGGGCGGAGGAGTATGAGATTTGCTCCTTCCGTGAGTATATACCGGCGAATTCTGCTGATACGGGGAAACAGCACGGTGAGCCACCCATTCTTCTGGATCTAGCTTCCGAGACTCAGAACGCACATGAGACGTCATGCCTGGTTGCCAGGCCATACTTCGATTATCCTCGGACGCCTGAGGTGAAGCTGAGGAGCTCCGCACGTGCGCAGCTGTAATTGGCGTTGTCATACCCGAGAACCACGATTGCCGTTTTTGCTCGTTTTGGGAAGGCGGTAGATTCTCCCTTGACTTCGAGAAGCTGCTGTCATGAAGTGCCTGCGTCATTGTACCGCTGGTACCCGGGCGCTTAGCATCAGGTGCAAGTGAGTACGTAGGGCCAAAATCAATGTCTGGAATATCGGCGGATGGTCCCAATGGCTTGGCGTCTGGTGTGTAATGAGTATCACCAACAATGAGATCGGGCTTTGGATTGAGATTGGGGTTTCCAATAGTCTTCAACATTCCGCTGCGTGGCCGCTCTTCGCGACGTTCGGGCAATTTCCGCGGCTGAGCCTCTTCACTGATCGTACTCGCATAGTCCGGAGAAGAAGCCGACACTGCATCATCATCGTAGCGACTACTGGAATTGCTGGTAGACCTCAACAGAGACGAATCGGTCTGAATAAGGCTATCGAGGGCTTCGGGATCGATCACGTTGTTTCGTAAACTGCCGAGACTTGAGCTTGCTGTCGAGCGATTGTCAGGTTCCTCTCGCGAGGCTGTTGAAGACCGACCTGGTACTGGTTTACGATGAACCTGATTACTTCCGCTACTAGGGAACTGGCGATAGGCAAGCTCGGTGCTAGGTTTGGATTGGGGCAGTTCGGCGTGTTCTGGAACAGGCGGGGCTGCCGGTTGGAAGTGAATCGGCGATTCAACAAATTCGGAGGTTTCGACATAAGGAGAGGCAGGAATGGTAGGTAGCCTGCTCCCAGAGTGTCCCGAGCGCGAGCTTGACATGTTTTGATTGAACTGATCAGCTACGAGGCCGCGGGCGTTAGCTTCTGAATGGAGTTGACTTCTGTCGGAGTCCCCACTCCTCCTACCGTTCAGACTCTCCTGACTTCTCCACGCTGCTGCCGCACCAGCTACCGCAACCCCTGTATGTACGGGCGTATTGGTCGCGTCGGCCAGCTGATGAAGGGTGGCAGGATCCATGTGGGCATCAGGTTTCATCATCGGCGGAGGCTGCCAGGGTTTAACAGGCGGTCTCTGACTGGGTGCGTGGGCGAACGAGGGTGGCAGATCTACAGGCCCATGAGGAGGTATAGTGGGCGCGATTTGAACCTCTGGGAAACTCTTCGGATCTGGGCTGGGTGTTTCATAATCAGATCCCGCGTCAGTCTCCTGTCGTACCGGAGTCCCATTCAGGACGCGGTGCTCTGGGGGAGGTGGAGGGGCGTCAAAGCCGGCTTCTTGACCCATCTGATATTGGAGATGAGGTGCATTTTCTGCTTGGTATCTTTGGTAGCCATTGGTCTCCGAAATCGATCGTTGATGACGAGGAATGGCGAAGGGGCCATTAGGAGGCGCTGGGTCGATGCGACGAGCCCCCTGGTCCCCTGGCCGCGTTGGCGATGACTGACGAGTTGATGACTGAGACCGAATGGAACCGTTTGACTCAAACCTCACACTACCACTTCGGGTTGGAGGAAGGCTACTACGGCTGACAGTGTTTCTTCGGCTACCAGTCCTACTTCTGCTGGGTCCGGATAGCATGCGCTTCGATGTCAGATCCTTTAATTCCTTCCTCCATTGCCTCTCGGTCCAGTTCTGGCTGCCATCTGTTTGGATGAGGCTGACAACGTCCCAAATCTCCAAGTACCCGTATCGTCGATCCGGGGGCATTGCAAACATGAGGCCACGGGTGTCAAGGACGTCAGAAATGAGCTTGTTCGGACGACCATAAAGAGCAAACGTATCGAATACGGGAAATAGAAAGCGAAGCATGATTTCGAAGCCTGATACTGCAGGGTGAGTTTCAGGCATAACGAAAACAAACCCTTCCGAAACGGACTCAGGACTCGAGTGAATGATGATCTTGCCTTCAATTTTTACTAGAGTGGACTGATCAATGAGAGGCTTTGATTGCGGGTAGATGGCATAAGCCGCATAGGCTTCTTTAACGGTCGCGATGGGGCGTGTCTTCTTCGTAATCTTCTTAGCGTCGTAGAATCTCATATCTCCCTTGAGGATGACCGGCGAGCGGTCGTAAATATTCTGCTTCTTCTGCGACTTTTGCAGTTTTACATATTCCTTCTCATCAGGGGGTGTTATAACACACCAGCACCGGCGCCAGGGAGTGCCTGCTCCGAATCGAACACGAGCCCAATCTTCGTGTTTAGCGCGTTGTCGATCGAGGATCATGCGAATATTATTCAACGACTTTCCTTTGCCAGCAATCAACGCGCCCGTATATGCCTCTGACAACGTTGTGTGCTCGTACATGGCTAATCGGATGCCAGCGGTCCATTGCGTTAACGAGTTGAACGAGTTGAAGTGGAACAAGTATTTATTGCTTGCAGCGGTCGAGATGCTGAGGATGTTGTCGAGCTTCTTGCCATCGGCCAAGGTCATGGACGGCATCTACCAAGATTAGCAGGTCCGTGTGTGGTCGTGAAAAGTAGCGTACCATGTGGATTGCGGCATCTGTCAGGTTGATAAATGTGGGGAGCACTTCTGCATCACTGCCAACCCTGTCTAGCTCGCTCGCATCCCACAAAGACAAAATTGTACCAACAAGCTGGGCGAAGCATTCTTGCCAGACCCTATCTGGCGCAGGACGGCCGCCTACGAAAAGTAAGTACATAACAGGTGTAATGCGGGACTTCTGCGGTTTAGCATACGCGCGTCGGTATCATGGAACTTGAGGAAGTAGCCTTCTTGGTATAGCTTGTTCGAGTGGCTGTTCAGGAAGGTGAAGATGCGCTGGAGCTCAGGCAGTGTGTCCTGGCTTACCTCCATGACCGGAGGCTGGTACGTCTGTATCATGGACATGGGGCGCGACGACGGTCTCGAGTCTGATCTCGGGGACTGGTATTCGTAGCTTTCCAAGGCCGTAGTGGATGCAGAGGGAGTGGATACGGCGGGGTTGGCGGTAGCTGTGGCCTCCTTCGTAGGGGAAGACTGTGCCGTGGGTGAGGCTTGCGCCGAAGTCGTCCGTCTGTGAGGTGAACCGCCGCCCCATTCTGACATAAAAGAGAGGACTGCGACAGGGCGCGACGGGCGCAGCATTAGTGAATGTTTTGATGCTGACGACAGCGGTGAAGGCAGAACGGAACTACGCCCGGAGCCGGGCAGGGGTGCTATTTACCTCTCTTCGCACGAACCATGATAGCTACAATAGGGCAATTAGCAGCTGCCAAGCGAGCAGGAGGCTGCTCCCTTCAACAGGAGGGCTCTCTTCACAGGGCGCGTGGTGTTGATAGCTTCAGCCGCGCAAGCCACGGATCAGCCGGACTGACGCAAGGGCAACAGATCGCACGGACCGGTTCAAGGAAGGAGCGACAGGGGACGGCCGGGGGTGCGAGCGACGGGTAAATACTGCAGCAACAGCAGCGGCGAGCGGCGACGGCGTCCAGGCAGCGGGGGGAGCGGACGCTGGAGCTATGGAGCGGGAGAGAAAGGGAGCGTGGAGAGCAAGCAGTTGAAGCAGAAGAAAGAAGAGTGCTCGAGCTTAGAGGTGGAGCGGATGTGCTCCAGCTGCTAGTGGCGGGTCTTAAACGGAATCTAGGTGGCCAGGGGATCCGCAGTGATGACGACAGGCGAGGTGAATAAAAGTACGAGTATGAGTAGACTTACAAAGGGTCCAAGGCAAGGTGGAGCCAGTCTCGCCAACCGCAAGCCTCCGGCAGCTGTGAGCGGAGCCCGTATTATTCGGACTGGCAGGTGAGTGCTAGAGAACTATAGAGTGCGGGAGGCGGGCGTCAAAAGAAGAGCGCAGCATCCATTGTTTAGGCGGTGTCTGGTGGATGTATGCAATCGATATTTGGCAGCCGTCCCGGTTTCCCTCCCTTTCGCTCTGACGCCGCTTACGAGTCTTTTGTCACTCGCATGTCGTATCCAACCGCGACGCCAGACCAGCTGCTAGTCGAAACAGGATGGTGGGCATCATCGGCTAACCAACCAAGCCGCGCAGCTAGAGGGGAGCTCTTGGACGGCGGATGGCTGTGCAGCTTGGCTGTTGTTATGGAAAACGCGGGGAATGAAGGCACCGGGCGGCACGCGAATGGCAAAAAGCATACGGGAGAGGCGGGTTTATTGCAATGTCGCGCTGGAGCGGCGGCAGGAATGTGGCACAGTAGGGCAAGCGGCTCACAGTTCCAAGAGCTCAGGCCGCACGTCGTACCTGACAGCGGCTTCAGGTTAAGACACTACCAGCTAAACATTAACGGTAGATTTGCCGCTTTCGGAGGACGGCATGAATAGAGCTATCGACTTCCGAAGTACCACACTCCGGCCCCGCTAGAGATGCTTAGTAGATACTAGATACTAGATGCCAGATATGAGATACTGATTGACGGACTCGGCCCAGCTCTGATCACCATGTTGCACAGTCGTGCCGACAATCTTACTCGTGGCGGATGAGATTAGAAAGACTCAGCAGTAGATGGCAATAGCACACAACCAGATGCGTAACAATAGCATACAAATATGTCCTCTTGGGGAAGCCGTCGAGATAGGCAGGGGGGCCGAATCGCACGTGATGTGGAGAACAGGCACGCTAGGCGACATACGCACTAGTCGACTGCCAAGTGGTCCTCGACATGGCCATAGCTCTACAACTCCCAGGTTCCTCGGAGCTCTCTCCCATTCACCCCACGCAGTAAGACGGTTGTCTCTCCAGCAAGCCCCATGCTATTGTCTCAATACACACGATAGACTGTAGCAGTTGCGTATCATCTATATTTAAACACGCTCCTCCCTCCTAGCACCGCAATCCCAGACGCCATCCTCCACTCGTTCCGGCGCGCTTCCCAGCTCTAACCTACTATACAGTTCACTCTCCACTACAGCAATGGGTCCCAAGAGAGCCGCCACCCCCGACCCCACCTCGCGCAAAAAAGTGAAGCGCGTTCCTACCAATAGCATGTGCCATCCTCAGCTCCAAATCCCACTCCTCTGGGACTCCTGAACCGCCCACTGTGCTAACAATCCGTATAGAGACCTTGAGCTCTTCTCCCTCGGCCGCCAACCACCGCTCAGGGAGCTCTGCCAGCTCCCCCGCACATTCTTCCACCTCCGCAACCTCACAATCCTCCAACCCGCCTGCCCTCACCTGGAAGGCCCCTGCCTTCAAAGGCTTCACGCTGCGTGTCGAAGCAAGAAGACGGCCCTCGGTCGAGTCCACCGCACTCCCCAGCCCATTTGAGCGCGCTAATGGGCGCCCAATATTCAATACGCTTAATTACCGCGTCGAGCCAGCGCGGTACTGGGACGCAATGCGCGAATACAGGCGATTTTCGAGTACGATAGCCTCTCACCTCTCAATCTAAGAACTGGAAAACTAACTGACCTCTCAGTCCAGAACCAATCCATCGAACTAGGAGACTGCATATACGTCACCGCCTCTGCTGACGAAGACGTCGCCTTAGACGCGCCGATTCGCGGCTGGGTTGCGAAAGTCCTTCATGTACGCGCCCACGACCCATCCCACGTCTTCCTGCTTGTCGCCTGGATGTACCGACCAGAAGATCTTCCGAACGGCCGGAAACCGTACCACGGCAACTACGAACTTATCGCTTCCAACGACTTGCAGATCATCGACGCAATGACGGTCGAAGAGAAAGCGCCAGTCGTGTACTGGGATGAGCATGATGACGAGAATGAATCGCTAGACCCGCGGACCCTGTTCTGGCGCCAGACGATCGATGTGCAACGCTCAAGGCCTCTACTTTCTAAACTTCGAACACATTGCATAGATAACAAGCCCTGTAACCCTGACCAGGTCACCGTTCAATGCCCACATTGCAAGGTCTGGCTCCACGGAGCTTGCATCGAGGAGGCCGCTGTTCGAAGCCTATTCCAGCAACACAACCTCGCATACCCCCCTCGCACCAGCGTCCCACGCTTCTCAGCTCAGTTCACTGCAAGCCAAGATCAGCCGTGTCGTCTCCGAGTAACAGATCACCACGCCAAGCCCGGCGAAATGAAACATTGGAACCAAGAAGCCGACTGTCTGCTCTGCGATCGAAATATCGACGACTCTAGTGAGCCCGAGGCCGGTGAAGAGGAGGGCTTTCATGACGGCGTTGATATTACTGCGATCCTCGAAGAATAGGTCTCCGATATTTCGGATGACGAGGGTGGGACTAGAGATGAAGAGTAGGTGGGCGGTATGAAGCCATGAGTGATGATATATTTCGTCCTTGAACAAAGTGTCTACGCGCCTTGGTTCGCATCTAGGTCTTCAAGTATGGTGTTTGGAGAGCGTGGTTTGAAGCAACGTCTTAAATACGGCAGACCATGGTATTGAGCAATTCCTTGGCCACTGCACCAAAGACCATGCTACGAAGATAGGATAAATTAAGTAGGATACCGGAGTTTTGGGTGGCGTCTCAAACATGAGGATATACCCTGGGTACCGGTTGAATTTTTCTCTTTTGCTCATTCGACAGCTCTATACCCATCAGTTTCCAGTTCTCTTGAAATTTTTTTCAAATATTAAGATCTCATCATGCAAGACACTGAACTGTGAAGTAATAATAATACTAATACTAATACTATTGCTAGTATACTTTGAATACCATTTTCATATCCCATATACTATCAAACGCGGGGTATATATCCAAAGAAACCCAACCAAGCAAACCAACCAGCCTTTAAAAAACCCCAAACGCCGCCGCTAATGCAATAAATATAGATATATTTTCAAGCGCCCAAAAGCCAGCCTGAAGCCAATAGACAGGCAGGCCACTAAAACTTATACATAATACGATACCCACCCACATACTGTCGTCGGCTTCACATATGCGGCGGCAACTTGCCCTTCCCAACATTCAATTTCAGCACCAATCTTTTCCGTTCCGGACCCGTGATCATGCTCTCACTGCTCGCCTGTCTCTTGATCGCCCTCTCCTCGCTCATCTCTCCGTCTGCTTTCCTCTTCTTCCCATTCTCTGTAGACTCTGTGCTCTTTCTGAGTTCGGGAGCCTGTATGCTCAAGGGCATGTCATCCGATTCTTCCGATTGCTGGCGCTTAGGGGCTCTGGTGTCCAGAGTACTGTCTTCAGCTTTGCGTTTTCTTTGCGATTGAAATTCATCGGTCAGGTAACGGGACAGCACAGAAGAAGAAAGCTTCAAAACCACAATCCTCGATTTCCGGCCTTTTGGCTCCACAGGATGGTGACTCTTACGAGGCTTTTCTTCTACGGGTTTGCGGGGCTTTTCCTCTACTGGTTTCCGAGCTTTGGCCGGAGCCGGCTTCGGGAGCTTCTCCCCTAAATCAGGCGCTGTGTTCCTGATTTTGAGTGTGGGCTTTCTTTCCGGTTCCGTGGGCTTTGATGTCGCAGGTTTCGGTGGTTCAGGAGGCGCTGCAACAAGAACCGGAATTTCTGGAGCTGGGGCAGCTGTAGGAACTGGTAAGGGCAACGGCGCCGAGACGGGCGCAGGCGTCTGGACAATGGGAGCTGGTACTTCGGGTATCGTGTGTATCGACTGGCTTCTCTGCAGCTGTTCTTCACTAATTACGGGAACTTCTTGTGAATCAGGAACAAGAACGGCAGGTGCGGCAGAGGGCTTGAGTTTGGGTAATTTGAGTCTAGGCCCTTTTGATTCTTTCTCTTTTGGAGCCATGACTAGGGGCTCGCGCGGCGTGGTTCGCACCTTGTCGGTACGGTAGAAGCGCATTTGCCCGTTTCCGATGTGCTCTGCCCGCCAGTAGCGAGGAAGGGGAATGGTAAGCCGTAGAGCGTTGATCTGCGGATAGAGCAGTCCACAAACTTCGACAAGCTCTCGTACATCGTGGAGCGACGTTGTCTGAGACCGAAGGGCAGCTTCAAGAGCTTCCCTCAGTGCGATATTATCTTCCAAATCCGTTTTCAACCCTTTACAAGCACCATCTAACGTCCGACGAGCAAACTCAGCTGCACGATCGGATGGTCCTTCGTCGCGTTCGATGACCAGGTCGCCATTCGTCGGCTCCGCAGGTAGATCAAACTTCGGAAGATCTCCAATGGCAAGCTGACCGAGGGCATTGCAAAATATCCTAATGAGCGAGGCTCGAACACTAGGAGATGGGTCGGTCGACATTTCGTGAACTAAGAACCTTATAATAGAATCTTTTGTTATCATACCTAACGCAATGAGACATTCCCACGCTTTCAATCGGACATTTTCAGCATTACCGATCCTGGTATATTGCAGGAATTCCGTCGGAGTTAGTGGAATGACTCTCCTACTCATTAACTTCAGCCCACATTCAAGGGCAGTGGTGGTATAAATGTTCTGATATGTGGGGATCCATTCGTCCAGCCGCTGGTGGCGACTCATTTCCTCAATGGATTTCCTTGTAAACTCGAATTCCTCAGCTTCATCCTCCAGGCTGAGAGTAGGATCCTGAGCCTTCCTGCCGGAGGCGAGGCTGTCTGCAAGAGCAGACATGAGAGTTGCGACATAATAATCATCACTATATTCGTTCCCTCTATTGTCATTGTAGCGTATGAGGTCAAGTAGAAATCGCTTAACCCGCATAGGTGCTCTTCCATCTGCTCCTTTTATCTGCGAAACTGCCCTAGGGATCGCACATTGAACAAGGTAAGATGCCCGGTCAGAGAAATCATTCGAGCGAGTCATAGGGGACCCCGGGATGCAATAGAGCTCACGAAAAGCCTTCTCAAGATGAAATAAGCCGATCCAATCCAGATGCTCTTTCGCACTTGCGGCAATAACCTCAGCAGCCATTGTTCGGATTCCGTGAAAGTATCGGCCATCCATCAATGTTTTCACTAAGATGCTGGATATAAGCGGATGTCCCTCCTTAAGAGCAAGATACTGGATCGACTCGGCCTGCGCCACAACGTCCTTATCTTGTTGCAACTGCGACACATACATATAGGACGGCATATCGTTGATGTGCGCGCGACATATCCATTCAAAGTCTGCATCGACTCGGAGCCACTCATAGGACTCCTGTTCCATTCGAGCTTCGTCCTCGGGAGACCAGTCCGATATCCTCCATTCTTCAATCTCTTCCGTAGTATTAAAGAGGTCCCCGAGAGAGTAGAGCGTGACATCATCTTGTGAATCAACCGCCGTCTCAAGGCCCTGGGCGGCTGCGGCACGTTCCTTGGCCAAGCGGTTGCGCTTAAGTCGCTTGTACTTGGTGTTGTATGGAATCTCAACCTTTAGAGTTGATGAATTAATTTCTACAATATGCTCATAGGGAGTTCCATCGGCTTCGTGTATACGGATTGTCATCGGGCCAACGAAAGCAGGCGATTCCTGGCTAGTGCGAAGACCAGTTTTGTTCTCTTTCACCTCTCTCATGAAATCAGCAGCAGCCAGCGGGCGTTCCTCCGGCTTTAGAGTTGGATCGGATTGAGTTTGTCGAATAGTGAGTTGAATGACTTGCTTCTTTTTGTTGAATTGGGGAAAACACTCAAACGTAGGACACCCAGAGCCATACACCCACTGGTTGAAAAAATTGTCAAGCTTCTGGTGCCCCACCTTCTCACAGATGTCGAGGAATCCTTCAGTCGAAATGGCGCCATTTGCTAACTTCTCATTGCGAGCATTAAACAAGAGCCGATATAGACATCGGTCGACGCCATTTTTCCCACTTTGTTTAACGAGCCTATTGTGAAGGATCGTGAGCACCGAGAGTGATTTGAGCTCCATGAACTCTTCCTCCCCAGGGTCCAGTGCAAGGTACTCGCCAAGAATATGTAATGACGGTCGGCGGTGATCCATGTCCATTATCTTATCGACCATGGACTTCTGTCGAAAACGGTGGTCATTTCGTCCGAAGAGGTCCCGCAAATAGAGCTCGGTCATGAACCACGAGCCTCCGGTAATGACCCAATGATCGTTTGGACGTTCTGCAATGACGTTTACTCCAATCCATTGACTTGCCACAGCGTGGACTAAGACTCGGGTGGTCTTTTCTAACGGCTCCCAGACGGTCTCTGGGAATAATAATCGAGAGCTACAGATTGAGAAAGACGCCGTGCTCGCAACGTCGCAATCTAGGTCATCCACGAATGCTAGCTTGTAGGCTTTTTCGAATGGGTAGCTCTGGTAACGCTCCGTAAAATTGTCCAGAGTCCTTGCGAGGATCATAGCGCTGTTTCGAACCTCGTCCGCCCTTCCGGGCAGACAGAAGGCATGCACTCTTATTGCATTTGAACCCAGTCTATCGTCATCCAGGGTATCACGGTATTCTGACAAATTTACGTTTTCAAAAGGGCCGATCGCAATGCCAATATGCTGCGGTAACACTGGGGAAGCGCAAAGAAAGCTAGCGGTCTTGCGAGTTGAGTCGGTGGGGTCAACGATCTACGCTGTCAGTAAACACTAGCGTCCAGGAGGGACGGCACCTACATCATCAGTCATCTCACCCGAACAGACCACGGATATCTCCATAGCCTTTTCTTCCTCGCTAAAGTCCGGAGTATCGTCGCCCCCATCGTTCATGACACTATCCGCCTTGTGAACACCAATTTTGAGCGGCGGCCCGGTTCCGGAGTCGACGGACAGAGCAGCCTTGCTAAATGCATCGCCAAGAGTTCTCGGGTATCGGATGGAGATT
Organism: Lojkania enalia; assembly: GCA_010094045.1. Classification (NCBI taxonomy): domain Eukaryota; kingdom Fungi; phylum Ascomycota; class Dothideomycetes; order Pleosporales; genus Lojkania; species Lojkania enalia. The sequence goes on from ML986649.1 coordinate 130,170, forward strand.
TCAAAAGTACATTTAGACGTCCCGTCATCTATGCATGGAAACAGGCATGAGGCCATTCCTGGAAAAGGCGAGTTCCTGGTATAGATGTGCGGATACCTCGAATCGCCCTCCTCAATCCCAGCGAAGTGTACAGCGTCTCGGAAGTCCTGCAAATAATACTCAATCTCGAATTTGATCGGCGTAAAGAGGATCTCTCCAGATCGATGGGGTCCGCTGGCAAAGGAATCTCTATTCAGGATGACATCGTGAGTCGCGGAAAGATCCGGTCTGATCTCCTTAATTCGGATGCTGCCTGGAATAGTAATGGACAGTTCGTCCTCGATGCCAGAAACATGTCGTTCAATGCGGGACTTGGGAAAATGGTATTGTTCAATGCCTGTACCCGGGTAAAGTGTTAATTTCTCGTACAGATTCGAGTAACCAAAATCACGCCGGGAGGAAACACGACCCTCGACTTTGACAGACGTTATCTTTAGCTGTCGGCAGTGAAAATTCACCGTTTTCAAGTTCGCGATGTGCGGTTGTACCTCGATGGTCGCCTTCCCCTTAATTAGGCGTGGAGAGAAGCTGAAGTCGAGCTCCAGCTTCTGATTCAGAACGGTAAAACTGGTCGCGGGGGACTCGCTGTCCTCAAAGTCATCCATCTTCTGGGGATTTGACAGCTGGCAGACCAGCTGCAGGTGGTAAATGCGCTCACAGCGATCGCACGTCGAGTGGTGAGTTATTGAATCGGCTTGTGTTGGGGCGCGAGCGCGGAGGTTGAGGACGGGGAAGCGCGAGATGACGGTGTAATGGTTTTTCCGATCCGGCTTGGCGTAAGTGGTTTCCATTGCCTTTCAGTTTCCCCTCAGAATCCCGAGTCATGTTCACCTTCACTATGCGCGGTCTCGGGTAGTGTGAATTCTATGATTATGAAGTACACTTCAACATTGAGTACAATTAGTTCAATCACAATCGGTGGGCTGCTTCGCTTAGATTCATTCAAATACTTTCCTTCCAGTTTCCACTGCCATCGAATCGGGCAGCTTCGCTTTGAGGTCGTCCAAGTCTCACTTAAGAGTCGTCTCGAACCAACTACAGGGTCATTCGTAGCCTGCTTCCACATACGGCAATATTATGGCAGCTGATATTAGGTCAATATCGATACAGCCGGATCTATGTCGCTAGTAATTCTAAGCTAGGAAATTCTTGATTCTCCACTTTCAGTCTCAAATTACCCAATAGTTTTGGCACATTAAGTTCGTGTTTGCCATGCCAAGTCTCTATGGGGCAACTCACAGTAGCCTACACCGCATTGCCGGGTATCGGGCTGCCAATGCGTCGATCTCTTGACAATTATTGCTGTCTTGGAAGGATTAGTACCACTCACGCCATCCCTTCCCACTCATCTCGAACTCTTGTCTTCCACTCGTCACTTCTAATAGAGGCATCATGCATGCGCCATACTTATTGACATTGTTCATTCCCACCATTCTCTCATTCACAACCCGCAGACCCAACTTCGCCATAACAGCGCACCTACCCCCAGCTTCCTCCTTCTCCTCCATCCAATCATGGAATCTAACGTCTTACCACATCATGCCCTGCTACAACTATGCCGTCTTCACGAACGCCACGGGCCGTACCTTTTACGCTAACGGCACCTTCGAGGAAATCTCCTCGTGCACTTCAGACATCCTATCAGACGGAGGCACGCCACCATGGCCCTGGGGAACAATCATCACCCCGAATAACGAGACGGATGGCGAGGGCAGACGGAATGTGTTCATTAATTGTGGAACAGGCACGCCAGGAGTGGAGGTCAGGAAGAAGAGAAGAAACGGCCCGAGAGTCGTGTATGGAGAGGGCGAGTTCTATGTGTGTAATTCGACGTTACTGTTTGGACCAGCAATGACGTTGTATTATCGTGAGAAAGCGGAGAGTACTCCCGGGAATTGCGCAGATGTCGTGTTAAGGACGAAGTGTGTTGATGATAAGACGGAGAGGGAGTTTCAGAGGGATTCTTGGTGTGAAGAGCTGTAAAGGAGGTTTGTGAGAATGAGTAGCATGTAATGTAATTTGGCCAAAGCTGTGTCGCGGCTGTCTTCAAGCCTCACGATTGAAATGCAATCATTGGCTTAGGTGTATTAAAGCGTGGATGCAACCTAATGCAATTTTGTCAGTACCTTGCTCTCTACGATTTTCTTATATTCCTCCAAAAACTAAATATTACAAGCTGTTCAAGAACGCTTGCATGAAAAATATTTTGCGGTCGAGGCGGGCCGTGATCATCAAACTTTGCCATTAAGAAATCCATGCAGGATCCTAGCATTGCACATTGACATCCCTACCTCTAATGGTGAGCAACATCAACTTAAGATTACGACGCACCCGCGTCTCAACATTTTGCTTGCGAAATACTTCGTCTACAACTATTCGCCGCCCTTAATACCCCTGAGCCAATGTCACGGGACTACCGTAGACGCGCAGCATATGAACGCCCTTCATCTTCCAGACCCATTTATCCACACATTTCTAATCATTTCCTATCACTCTACAATCTACGCTCCTATTCTCGCATGCTCCCGGCCTTCTAGAATTAAGGTGTCCCATTTTATTCTGACAACTCGTCAAAAGAATACGATCGACTGGAATAGCAGGCGCTCTGGTCTTCTAAAATCAGAATCACTGGGAAGGATAATAGAGAATTACGCAACTAAATCTTCCGCGAACATGTCTACACAATCTCGACTATCGTTTTTCCTAAGATATCGGCGAGAGTTCAAAGTCATTAAAGACAAGCTGAAGAGGTCCAGAAAAGATGGCGATCCAGGTTTACGTTCCGTCCATCGCCTCTAGTATTCTGTTACGCACGTCAGATCAAAGCCTTCTAAGACAAAACAAATCAATCGAAATTGGCCCATAGCTTATAAAACCGCGGTCTCCGCGAGAGCATATCTACAACGCCCGTCCGGAATGTTTCGATGTATTAGACCTCCTTGATACCCTTGATTTACCGGACAGATCCCGTCTACAAGACTAACGCTCTTAATACCATATGAATCTCTAAAATCCTACCTGACAGTGCTGTATGACAGAACTCCAGCCTCAGATAAGTAATTAGAAGGAATGTGAATGAAGAGCTCTTATCTAGTACATCGTGCTAGGCGAGCATATCTATAAGATTATGTAAAGCACATCTCCTACTATGGACTAGCCTTGATGTCGTGTGACGCTAGGACAGACAGTATAGTCAGCCTTGATCTTCTATAGACATCAATCAACGCAGTTCTCCTCCTCATCTGTCCTGATGCCTTAAGCGTAAGAAGTCGTAGCGGCGATTATATTTCCGAGCGTTACGACATGCGATGCATAGATCTATACACTGAAAAAATCAATTTTTTTTTTTTTTTTTTTTTTGCACCGCGTGTGGAAATTTTCCGTATTCTGAGTATTTTTAGTAATTGGAATGCAATTTTCACTCTATTCGCGCCTTATTTTTGGGTTTAGTCTCCACGCATAGTTAAACCATATTTACCAGGCTTTAGTTTCCTCGGAAGCTGCCATTTTACTTTGGGATCTTATTGATCTGCATATTCACGCATTGTTTCATAGTTTTTACTAAATTCCGAGAGTATTCATACGTAAGTGAAATTGGACTATAGAGGTTTGTATCAAGTAATCCTTCTTTCGGCCTATTAATGTCCGGCGAACTAACTTTATAGGAAACAACTTCATGGAATTGACAGATGATGGCTCAGTGTCCTTTTTAAGCCCAGAAGTGGATTGGTTTTTAGACTGTTAATGAGAATGGCCTTAGCTAATACGAGGGCTGGATTTCGTATTGAGTGGTTGATCGTTCATCTTTCTGTCTCTTCTTTGTAAAAAAAAAAAAAGCCCTGCTCATATTATATTCCCAGAATCTATGTCTATTTCTAAAATTTCTCAATTGATATTTATTTGTATTTATGATCACAAAATGTCGATTTTTAGACACGGAAAGGATTTGTCATAGACATTCGTAGGGTACTACTACGCTTTTAGTAAAATAGCTAGTATCGTTGATGGGCATAGGAAGTCTTGTTCTTTTGTCTCAGTTATTGATATTCAATCAGGATTGATAGGCAATGAGATCTCGAGAGAATATAGCTTTTCTAGGCTCAATTCCCGAGGCAGAACCGCGTGCTTTCCTAATGCAAAATATCTTAGTCAGTAATTTGTAGATATAGTCGCGTGAGTAGAACGTAGTTTGAGAAGCTGGCGGGCCTTATATATCTCTTTCGCTCCCGCTAAGAGCTTTGATGAGGTCATTTGAATTCTGTCTTTCGTATGACCTGTCTGAGTGCTTCATAGACAGGTAGTGGATCGAAATTCACTTATATTCCAGAACCTAAGAAATGGCTTTATTCTCAAATTTTTTTGATCTTAACTTCCTGGTCGTAATTTAGCATTTCTGGGCTTGTGTTTCGATCATGATGGCGACTTCTTCCAGATATATCATAGCCTATATATTTCTTATTTTGAGTCTCACCTAACTCCCATTAGGTGCCAAAAAAAAAAAAAAAAAAACCTTAAACAACTTCGTCGATGCTCAAGGCCAACGTCTACACACATTTTCATCTCTATGCTTCGGACTTTCGCGGCTATCTAAAATCGAGGAAATCAGCGATATATGTGCCTTCGGGTAAAATCTAGAGTAGAAAAAGAATCATAGCATCTCCAATTCTCAGTCTCTCTTGCGTCTCAAAATATTCTGTCAACCTCCTTGTGTGCCTCCGCTTGCCGCACTCTTAAAACTCAATACTATTAGGACTCATATTGCTAAACACTCGATTTGGAGTAACCCAGCTTCATTTCAATGTCTAAACGCCAAATATCTTCTCAAGCATGTGCTCTTTTCCCCAAAAAAACAACTACAGCTCAATCAATATGATGCTAGTATCCGTCATCGGCACCTTGGGGCCCTAAAATCGAGACCACACATGCTCATCTATTCCTACTCCCTGAATATTTCTAAAACTATGGGAATATAGATTGTGTGTTGCAGGCAACTTCATAGCCCTGGAAATAAGAATTACTACGTATGCATCATGAGCAAATACGCCGCGTCTCATGTGATTTCTAAAATACCTTCGTCTGTCATCAGATGAATACTCCTCTAAGAAATTGAGCAACAAAAACATATAGAGTGACTCAGTCTTCGCGTTTTCGAGTAAGCCTATCTAAAATCCTTAAGGAAGGAATGGCATAAATTCTCTCCTATAAAAATGTTGTGATTATAGATGCATGCCCGTACTTGGCATTCGGGTATCCTAAATATTTAGCATGCTTGTCTAAAATGGTTAACAAAGCAGCAACATGTGTCCTCTGCTCTATAAACATGTCAGCAGCGAGAATATGTCGGTGCCTTTTCGGGGCACTTATTACATACATCGTCCGTCTAAAATTCACAAAAATGCGACACAAGTTCTGTGCTCCGCAAATTAAAACAGATTCAATACTATGCAAGAGCTTGTTCGCCGCACTTGCTAGCCAACTCGCTCTGTTTATAAACCTATACTCTAAAAAGACATGTCTGTGCTTCTCTAAAAATACGCCGATGAAGATACTGTAATGGACATTTTTCATCCGAGCACCATACGCTAAAATATCGCAAGCCGCAGTCGGATGTCCGCACTAGCCTTGAAGCGCTCCAAAAAAAATCCTAACGAAAGTCTTGATGCTGGTATTCTTGCGGCTCCTATACAGTCTACTTTTCTAAAAAGCCACATCACAGCACAGTCATGTCCTTGCTGTTCTAAACTATTTTAAATATTAGTAGATGCTGGGACGTTTTTAACCCACGCATACATGTCACTAAAGTCAGATATCCGACCATTACATCCCCACACTAGCCTTGAAGAGCTCTAAAAGAATACTACGAGAAAACAGATGTTGAGAGCTTCTCAACTCGAATGCAATTCCCCCGCTCCTTCTGCATAGACGCGGATACGTAATGATTCCTTGCCGCTCCAAAACCTGTATGGCTAGAACATGCTTGTCGCGACATCTACATTACTAAAAGAGCAAATAAAGGATGTTAGTGTCAACACCAGAATTGCCGCCCCTTTAAAAAAGAATAAGAGACGGAAATAATATTCGGGCCTGACCGACCTAACTAAAATACACACTCCCAAGCTGCATTACGTGAGCGGAGACTGGAACATAGCATATCCTTAGATCATGGCTGAGATTTGGACGAAAAGAGAATTTCAAACCGTCTTACGTCCGACAAAGAAGAAAATAATTGCTACCATGTTAACATTTTTCTAAAAGCGTAGGGTAATAAATAAGTTATTCCTTTCTATCATGTCCCAAAGCCAAAGCCCAGAATCGAAAAAGGTTACAATAGCATCCAAAAAAAGGACATTCCCCTGCCTCCGTTCACCCACGACTAACTGATGCAAACCAAGCCAAGCCAGAGCTCAAGCTCGATATAAACCACAGCCGCCTGGCGTTTTAGAGCACCCCTCCGGGCACCGGGAAACTCCTTCCTAGGTGACGCGAAGCAACGCGTTAGTCCACTAAGATGCTGGGTGGAAGTCACTTTTTCTCGTTGCGGAGTTGTTTACCCCAGAGTGAGTGCCCACGGAGATTTCTCGGTTCCGTCACGTAACGTGCTGCCAATCCAACAGTTGCCCGCCCGCGCAGGTGGTAGTGGCCGGAGCCGATGAACTTGTAGTTTGTGTAGTTGTTGGTGATGGGAGGGCTGTAATTTCAAGCTGAAATAGGGGAAGCGGATAGTTTTGTAGTGCTTGGAGTAGAAATGTCTCGTCTCTTGCATGATAGACGTCTGAAAGGAAGTTCAGGAATCGGAACTAGGCCACGAAAACAATGCAACGTGTTAAACAAACAAACAAACTAGCTACTACCCACCCCTACTCATCGCAAGTCCCCAAACGTTCTCCCGGATTTCGAACCGTTCCATGCCGCGTACGCACACCGCTAGCTCCCCGAATATCCGTAAAACCACAGCATTGTTGGTGCTTAGTTAGTTGGCCATAAGTCTACGTTGCATCATCGCGATGCAATACTCCGTGAATAGAAACAATGGCATGATCAATTACTTATTTATCCCGCATCATACGTGTCTTGATCGATCCAAGATACCGGATCGCTAAACAGCCAAAGCCGCATATGCGGCGCTGCTAGCGACACCGACACGACATCACTACGCAACGTTAGGTATCCGGATCTAAAAGTCTAGAATTCGGGACAGGGCCGGGGTGTAAATGGCTTGATGTGTTGGTCGGGTGGGAGAGAAGCATGATGCGGGTGGTAGGGAGTTTGTATGTGAAAGGCCATCTGGCTTGATGAAGCCGGATCACCGAGGTTCGCGATCTGAGGCTGGTGGTGCGGGGCGGGATCGTTGGTGGACTACACTAGCACGTACCCCGCCACACTATCCTCCTCGCTCGGCCATCCAGAACAATCGCCTTGACATCAGACCTGTGCTAGTCATCATCCACAATCACCACCAGCATTCTATATCTTTCCTACGTCCCAAAACCCCCCTTCCACGCCCGGCCCTAAGAGCTCTTCGCCACCACATCCCCCGCGACCAGCACCGGCATTTCACTACTAAAGTTCTTCACATCCGCCATAATCTCTGGGGTCCCCGCATCCTTCATCGCCTCAGCAACACATCCACTGTTCTCCCAGTCCATGGTCGCGCCCACGACGTACGGCGAGTCGTCGTTGTACTTTGTGACCCACCATCCCTTGAGCCCGTACTTGCCCCAGTGCTTTGCGACCATCGGCATGTGCGTCTTGGTGTAGTAGTCAAGGTCGAATGTTGCGCCTTCTTTGCGGGGGTAGAGGACTTGGGTCGAGGTGCCGCCGATGTAGGACATCGCCGTTGTGCGGTTGTGGGTGGTGCTGGGTCTGGGTCTGGGTCTGGGTCTGGGTCTGGGTCTGGGAGTGTAAGCGGATGCGGAGGGAAGAACTCGTGTGGAAGGGGGTTTGGTGGAGAGGAATGATGCCGCTGCTATTTGAGGTGTATCGTAGGTACCGAGAGAGTATCTAGACACAGCCCAACATAGTCTGCACTTCCCATCCTTTTTGTCTGCCCAGCCAGCCCCCAAGGGTGGAAGAGCTTACCAATTGAGTTCCCGTTAGGGTAAGATCGAGCTTATGTGTTGAAGTCGCCTGCGGAGTTCCGCAACAATTGAAGGCGTTGATCGGATCGTGGATGCGGAGTCCGACGTTAGTATTGGCGGTCGTGGTGATTGTAGTAGTATATATATTCCAAGGTTGTGTTGGGACAACGCAGGTAGTTCCTACGGAGACCGAGGTCATATTCCGCTCTATCTAAGCTGCGTAGGCTTTGTAATACGCTTGCAAACCAACTCGACGCCCTGCTACTGAGTGGAGCGAGGGCTATCTCACCTGGCTATGCGATTCTTTTCTTCCTGGAGTTATAGCATGGTTCCTATTTAAACTCCGGAAGTTGATCGTATTGATCACCAGCGCCGACAATCTCAAACTCATCACTAAACCACTAATCAGAGCGTGGATTTATGGTTCACCATTGCATACGGTGGGTATCTTTCTGCGCATATTTGTTACTGCTACAACTCACGCACTCTAATTGGAGGCCTGCTCGACGATGCCTAGGAGCCTAGTTGTCGAACGCAGCTACCAATCAAGAACTGATACATAGTGACATTAGGCCAAGTCCTTTGCGTGGGTGCCGTTACCAACATGCTCATGACGTTTCCAGCAACGGCGCACGAGCTATCGCAATATCTTTGATGACGACCTACTCTGCACGCGGCTTGGTCGGCCTGATGTGGTACGCTTACATTGGAGGCAGGAGGAACATCAGCATTGCCCCCCAAATCCTTCCCTCTAACCCGTGTCTAGTAATCGAATGGCATTTTACAATGATAGTACCTCTGCGCGCGAACAAACCCAGCTTTCAACGCGTCTGCCTCTACGCGCGACCACGTGTTTGATGTGATTGGACCTCGGTTGGATGATTCGAAGACGACTTCTCGGCGTTATAGCCATCGGCACTTCCGAGTACTTGGTACTACAGAGGGTGGGAATTTCTATTGAGCCTTGCGAGCACCGTGCGTTTCGTCTCGACCAGTAGTGGGCCACTAATTGTAGCTCCATACATATCGACATGTGAGGGAGCGGTGGCCCCCACCTACCCAGGAGCATCGCGAAGAGGGCACAACGGCCCACTAAATTTCGCTCTTTTCGATATATTACTTCCTAGACCTCTCTGGCATGAACGGAAGTCGGGCGTTCGCTTTGCTCTCGGGGTCGCTAAATCGTAGCACAGGGCAAACAATCAAAGAGAAGAAAAAATCTGACAAAAGAAAGCGACTTCTCACAAGCGCCGGCCGGACTCAAGATGATACAGTACCCACCGACCCCTTTGCTTGGTAGCCGGGCACGAAAACGACCGGTGAAGAGTATAAGAGGTCTGAGCAAGACACATATTTCGCCCAGGGGTGTCGACCTTATGCCGACGGCGAGATAGCGCATCGTCGCATTGACACGCTGACAGCCCCCAAATTGCATCCAACAATGCCGTTTCATCGCTAAATCACAGGCGCGACAAGCGTTAAAGGTCCGGGAGTCCAAAAGCGGAAATGAGAAGCGAACGCTGCGGTGGTGGGTTTAGGGCGGGTTCAGCCTCACCGCGACATTCGGGCCGTCCTGGGGATCTGAGCGGAGCGGAGCGTGCGTTAGAGGGCGGAAAGGCGGTGGGCCTTTTTTTCACGGGCGTGACTGGATCGGCCGGTGGAGATATGTCGCCATTTAGATCGCTTTAATACTGATTGGGAATGCGAAGCAGTCAAAATGGGGTGGTTCATCGGGTCTGCCGTGGAATGACGGGCGGTAGCGCCATGTCACCAGCTCACGGTTCGGCCAGCGGTTCGGCGCTCAGGAACGCTCGCACAAGCGACAGATCGGGCGGCACAAGTCAAGACACGATGACTCTAAGCGCGTGCCCTCAGGGATCTCGACGTCGCAATAGCCAACTTACTGAGTCGACTTTGGCATCGTCATGAAGATGCATGGGCTTTACGAAAGGGCTGCTGGTGAAGGCAGATTCCGGTCTTGTTACATGTGAATTGTCAAAAAAACTAACTCGGGTTCCTTGGACTCAGCTGTTCTGCAGGACTTTTGTTAGGCTGCACAATTCAGGACCTCTAGAGACTACTTTTTCGCAGGACGACAGAAATTTCACGCTGGTTGCACGAGGACGAGGCAGAAGGAATATAGGCTCCACCTTCAACTTCGAGGCGAATCAACAACAATCTGCCTTCTTGGGAAGATGGGGTCGACTAAAGGCAGAAGGTCATGCTTCAATTGTCCTGGACTTGCGCGCAGGTCCCCCCGGAACAAGCCACGCATCCCTTAAAGGACACGCGCGATGTCCTGATAGCACAAATGCCTAGGTAGCGGAAGGACCGGAAAAGGAATTGCATCCTCTGCCCAGCTGCCCATTACCTCACTAAGGGAGTACCAGTTACGCAGAGTAAACGCACGGCGGAGGAGTTGGTGACGCGGGATCTTGGCCGTCCCACGGCAAAGGGCTCCAGCGGGCCATGGCGAGGGTTGCCGGCGTAGGTCAGATGCCAGCAGCCTTGCCGGCCTTCTCTTCTCGTCCATGGGTGGGATGGGTGGTGAGCTCTCAGCCTATGGGGAGAGTCCTCATAGCGTGGCCTACCCTTACAGGACCGTTGGCTCGGGGTTGAGGAGCCGATAGGGAATGGATAGCGACCTAACAAGCACCTAGCAGGCTGGTGCTAGCGGCGGGAACACTCAGTTGGAATTCGTGGGGTAAGCGGCCATGGCGATGAAGGGCGTCGTTCAGGGAGCCATGAAGCCATGCCTCGTGGGAAAAGGAGGTGGACGGGCAGAGGGATGGGCTTGCGACGCTGTATAGAAGGTTTCAAGTTCTTCGAGAAGCAGCCGAATTGGGTAGAATGCGAAGTTTTGCGCATGGATTTGGTATAGTGGGCCTCATGGGGAGGTTTTTGCAAGTGGATGGTGGTGGTTGGGTGAGGATGTTCGGAGTCCGATGGCTGCTTAAGCGCTGCGCTGGGCGTGCAGGTGCCTCGCAGGGAGGGGAGGGTGAGATTCGTCATGGCGCGAAGCGCAATCTGGCCTGGTCTTACTCCTCCAGACAGACTGCGAATTTGCGGTGTTGCAGGACGACGAGCATGCCACTTGGCCTCGATTCGCAGCAAGACGGGTCGCTGGAATCGCCTTGCCATCCGGCGGTGAGGCGCGAGATGAATAGGACCTATTGATAGCAACCGTCGCAGGACGAGGAGGAATAGAATGATAATTAATCGACAGTTACATTGAGTACAATCTATCCACCATCGACGTCTGCCACGCCTCGGGGCGGCGCGATTGGCCGGCGGGTCGCCCCCCAGTGTGGTGATATGCGAGGGAACGCAAAACAGCCTGATGATATGTGCAGGCCATCCACTCCATACAGTCCATATGTACAGTATGACAGGGACAAGGGTGCGGATTACGGACTCCAGCGCGCAACCCAGTCCTCGCGCTGGCTCAGGCTCAGGCCCAGCTAAGCCCAGTTTGCAGACGCAGACGCACACACAGACGCACCTTTCAGCCCACCCGGCCCCGTCCTGGTCTTGGTCCTGGTCTTGGGCGTGGTCTTGGGCGTGGTCTTAGTCTTTGGTCCCTTCATCCTGACATGTAAGCTCAAGCACCACGCGCGGCTGCACTCCGCATTTACGGGCAGCTTTCCTTCCACCTCACCCTCTCACCTTCTCCCTCCCAACAACAGTCTTCTCAACAGCAGCTATCCAGGCATTCTCTCGCCATGGGGAGAATGGTCATCATGTCCCAAGAGCACCTCGAGCTCCTCCGCAGCTCGGCCTTCGAGTCGGAGCACGCCCAGCTCTACGACACGTCCTACATGCAGCACGAGGCCGCCGCGCTCGCCCTCGAGCAGGAAATTGAGAACTCGCTCGCCAGCATCTCTCCGGACGAGAACTCGGACGAGCACCGGCGCATCGCACGAACCCAGATCACCATCCATCGCGAGCGGCAGAAGGCGTTGCGGCCGCATCTGGAGAGCGGAAGCGGCCTGGAGGATGAGGAGGGGAACGAGTGCGTCTTCGTGCCTGCCCCCAACCACTGGGGCGCCAACGGCGACCTCGACGAGGAGAGCGGCAGCCTGTCTTCTGTACGTTTCAATCACTTCAAATTAAACTGCTCCCTCTCTTCTTCCTTTCGTCTTTCTTGCTTTTCGTCCTGTCTTGTCTCGTCGCCCAAGCTTCTTCTATCCGGCACGGGTACTAACGGCCTCTCCAGGTGCACAACCTCCTCACGTGGCAGGCCAACTACTCACCACTATCATACACGCCAATGTACGAGGAGCTGCCCTCGCCTGACATACCTTACTTCCGAATGCTGGATCCTGAGGCCCCGGCAATCACCTATCATCTACACCGGACACGTGAATGGACGACCTCAGGCTGCCGCAAATACATCTACAGCGCACGCGAGTACTCGGACAAGTACTCACTATACACGCTCGAAGCATCCCACCGCGCCGGCAACCAAGTCACTGCCGCCGACTTCTACCGCGTTGCCGAGTACCCGCAGCCCTGCATCAACATCCTCCTCTCCGGCATCGAGAAATGCGACGGCAACGCCGCCTACAAGTCGCGCTGCATCCACCTCCGAGGACCCTTCTCTACGCCCATAAAAGAGTACCCGGACCGCCAGCAGAAGATCCCGTGGTCGCCGCGGCGCTTTACATATGGCGGGCGGCGCTTCGTGTGGAAGCCCGGCGACCCTAACGACGACGTCATGCCCGAGACGCTGTACGAGTTTAAGCACGATTACCCAAAGCCCGGCAGCCGGACGGGCAAGCGGCTCGACGACGCAAACACGCGGCCGCTAGTCTGGGGCGAGAAGAAGCGCAAGGGGAAAGTCGAGAGCTACACAATCCACTTCGCCGGCGGCATCGATCAGGTGTTTCGGGAGATTTTGCTCGCAAGCCAGATGGTGAGGCAGGTGTGTCTTTTCACGGCGATGGAGTAGACCTGCATTACTCGGCATAGTTGCTCCTTATTCCTTTTTTATTGTTGAAGGATTCACGACTGTCTTTTTTAGCGGGTTCGGCATTGGATTGGAATGGGGAATCAGGCATGGATACCAGGCGTTTTGGGGCTCTTGTAAGGGCAAATTGTCTTTTTGGGAATTGATGATTGGGAACGCTAAGAGGCGTGAGGCGTCAGGATTTATTTTAGGCTCGGATGAGCTGGATATTTTTTTTCTTTTTTTTTTTTTTTTCGTCTTGGTGTTCACTCATTAGGAGAGCCCGCCGCGGTAGATAGCCGGCTGGGTAGTGTTGATGTTCAATCGACAATAAAAGATTAATAGCTTAGTCTTTTTTTTTATTTTGGCACGTGCATTTCTCTGTTCGCAAAACTACGAGAGGCGATTTTCTTAGAATCGTATCGCCAGTTCCCAGACGGATTCACAATCAAGACCTCGTCCAGCCCATCGTCATACATGATCAGGCCGGCCGTCCTACGTCACATCACTTCACATCCACATGCGCTGGGCGCCCTATTCCTCCCATGCCCTCTCGCCGGCGCCACAAATACACAAACGCGCTCAGACATAATCCTGCCTAGCTTACCCAACCTACCAGCGGAACCACATATTTATACCCGTACTTACAAAGGCTAAGAGATCCTATTCTCCTCCTCCGTTACCATGACACTCACTATTGGCCCGCCTACTTTAATGCTTTGCCTAGTCCCTCGTACGCCCGCATCCATTCTACAATACCGGAAGTGAGTGCGGAGTACCCGACTTTTCAAATCCAAACGGCAACCGCTTCTCAGACGGGTACTTTTCAGTTGCACAGGCATGTCGCTTCATTTCACGCAGATCGTCGACAGCCGGGGATGAAGTGGACATGGGTTTTCGAGCGGTGGATAGGGGCGTTAGTTTTGGGGCGGGAGGCGTGGTAAAGAGTGGTGGGGGTGTGTTGTGACGAGAGGATCTAAGGGACGGTGATTATTGCAAGGAGATAGCTGCTAGGGTGCGTGGTTTGTGTAAGGGATTGTGTGGTCGGATGCAGAGGTCGATAGGCGTGCTCGACGTAGGCGTGCTTGACATAGGCACGCTTCCCAGCCCCGAGTACATAGCAGTGCTCGATGATGTCGCTGTCAAGACGCTACTGGCCGCAAACATGCAAATGTGAGTGAGAAATTAGACCCCGCGTGCGCGCTGCAGATACGAGGCCCCCCTCTCCCTCCTTACATCTACATATTCTCCTAGAAGGATTGTGGAAGCTTTAGAAACGGTCTGAGTGGGATGGTGCTGAGGCGACGTGGTGGAGATGCGTATGGTTGGGACAGGAAGGGAGAGGGGGATGTGTGGGGTGGTTAGTGGTGGGTTAGTGGTGATTACGTTGCGGGAGGATGGGTTAGGTAAGGCATGGGGCGTTGCGCTATCTACTTAGGAGATTGGGGTAATATGGTAGATGTACCCACTTCCCTATCAAGGCAACCTTGCTTTTGATATTGAGAATAGGATAGATGGCGAAGGGAATCGCAATCGGCCCAGCGAGGCAAAGCGATTGCATCGCCGGTCGCAATCGCAATGCTTGCTACTACACATGTGTAACTGTGCGAGCGGCCCAAGCAGGGGCCGTGCCTTGCAGGGCACTTTGGCAAAACGTGTTGAGGTCGCGTGGTGTTGCTGCAGGGCGTGGCTTCGACGGGAATGCGGCATTTGCTCTCGCAACGAATGGCCATTCATCGCGAGCTGGGCAGCCAGCTGGTCTTGGTCCTGCACTGCAACTGGGAATAGCTAGCGGAACCTCCTTGCACCACCAAGAAGCCTTTCGAATTTCTCGTTCAGAGATAAGAGGGATGCTAGATGCGCGTGCGAACGGCCCCTAATTCATACGTACGGTTGGTCGGTATAGATGAGACAGTACGCTTTGATAGATATGTGAGAGTTGATTGTCCAAAGCCACAATCTTACTCACCATCTCTCGGAATTCCACCGCCTGCATATGCATGCATATAGCGCCGACACGCGGTCGCCGCGTTTTTAATCTACGCTTCGCTCATCCCGAAGGTTCTCACAGCTAGCCAAGTGCCGTTGAACCGGTTTAAGTGCCGAGTCTGTACGCACGCTAGTTGAGAGATATGTTCTCGGTGAAGGGTAATGGGATGATCTGGGCGCTCGGCTAACGTCAAGAATTGATGGAGGGTGAATGGCATGGCAATCTTTGTTCATCATTGCTGGATGGAGATGAGATGTGGTAAGCGGGATATTGGGTGCGGGCCTTGCGATTTTTATTTGCCATGGGGTCTAGGGGTTAGGGTAGCCGAGGCAGAAGTGCATGGTTTGGAGGTATTATATGGGTTTGCGTGTGATGGCGGGTTGATGATGAGAGGGGAGGGTGGTGCGGAATATGGGTGGATTTTGGGTTTGGGTTGGTCAGTGACCAGTCGCATTCGTGGAATGGATGGATAGAGGCGGTTATTTGGGAGGATATCCTTTCGGAACTCTTCGGGTTCTTCTGTGAAGTGGCTTGTGTTATCACTTCGAGGTAGCCTTGAGTGTCGATATGTTAAGATTCATATAGTCTGACCGCAGCTACGGTCGCGTGGACTGTCGCTCTTCTCAATTCGTCCCGGAGGTTAGGGGAATAAAAATATCATGCGCTAGACTCACCTCTTATTAGTCGGAAGACATTAGGATGTGGGAAATGTTGGTATGATAGCAATTTGCATTTCCAATACCAAACGCCTAGATCACGAGCCCGCATCAGATACGCAGGATTCGTACGCTCAGGATAGCCTCGATACCCACCTTCAATTGCAAGTGGTGATTCTTGGAATAACTACGTCTAGTTGTCGTTGCAAGTAAAGCTTGGGGCTTGGTGGGGTACGAATAGGCTGACGCGTCCCAAGCGCAACACTTAGTTATCCCGGCGAGCATGAACGATGAACGAATAAGGGAGGAAAACATATCCGTTTTCTAATGTCAAATTTATTCTCAGATCATTTATGATGCAAATAAAGGATGAGAGGACGGGTGAAGGACTGTTAAAAGGTAGAATGTGTGGCTTCAGCCATTCAAAGGCCCAAGCATGTAAACGATACAAAAGTAAGGGATATAGGAAGTTGAAGAAAACTACAAAAAGATATTCACCATGACAGAACCCTTAATAAGCGAGCGATTCTAGTGATCAATATCCCCTAATCCACACATCAGTGCTGTCATTATTCTTATTTAGCATTTCGCACTAGAAATCTGTTATACGCCTATATTATCGATTAGTAAAGACGTCTTCGAGTGATTCCTTTTTTTTTTTTTTTAAAGAAGAACTCATTCTAGTTCAAATGCTGCACAAGACTATAATGACTTAATGATAGCCTCTTCCAATGAAGAATATTCTAGTTGAGAAATTTGTAGTAAGTGTGCAAAGCGTAATTGCAATCACTTTAATCATTTTAGGCAGCTATTAGTGGCTAAAAAGATGCCAAAAGCCGAGGATACGAGCTTTATGTATGTGAGCTTTTGAACTGTTTTAAAACTTCCAGAGTTCTTCCCACATAACCTGTGTAGCCTAGCTATACAGAATGTTCGAAACAGCGGAGTATCCCCTAACACGCCTAAGCATTGGCTCTTATGCTGGTCACATTGCTGCTAGACACTATACCCTTAGCCCTGTGATTGCATATAGCGTTTCGGTCGGCATTTTTCCATCACGATTCAGGATATTTCAAATGCGGGAAGGGAAATAATGCAGAAAAACTGCTTATAAGTGTTTACGGACAGGTTGCACGCTTAATGGTCGATAGTTTTAGGGGAAAGTCTCCCTCAATTATGTCCTAGTATCTGTAGTATATCACGCTCTTAGTGAAATGATTATCGCTCTCTGTTGACGATAATTAGTGTTACCTTTTGAATGCCATTCTTATGGTCTTATTTCTCACTGTCGGTCTGCTACACGCATGACGATATATTGAGATGTATTCTCATAGTATAATATTCTCAAGCCTCAGTACAAGGGCTTCCTTCCAAGCAACCGTTTACAGCCCGGCATGCCGTTTTAGTTGTAATGTATTCTATTTTCTTTCCCCTGGCTTTCTTACAGTGTCTGGAACATATTTGCGGCTGTTTTGCACGCTAGCAATAGGCCAATTTAGGGTTATCTTTCGCTTCTTAGCTTTTTAAACATTGAACACAGGCCAATATGTGAGGATTTTGCTGCTAAGATATTTGTTGTTTGGATGAAATGGAGAATTTTTGTCATGCGAATTGCTAGTAGAGGATTTCGCTGGACTCTGTGCGATCGTTTCCTCGAAGAGATATTGAAATCCTTTCTGGTTAGAGCAAACCTCTGTTATACATTCTACAATGTAGAATGATCGAATGAAACGGCACTCCTGACATCATTCCAACATCCTAATATCTAGAATCTCCCGTTATTTATGGCCTACTATGACTTTTTGTATCGCTAGCGCATCATAACGTCCGAATCCTCTCAGTTATATTAATCTTGCGCAAGACATAAGTTTCTCTTAAGTTCTGAGGATAATAACATTTTTCGCCGCTCTATAGTCTTGTAAATCCTCCCTTCATGCCGAATTCATGCGCTTGCTGGTATCGGAATTTCTATTCGGCTAAAATCAAATTCTTAATTTATCTTCCCTGTACAGAATGTGGGCATAACGACTGGAGTCGTAGGCTCAATGGCCACAGCCATTCAAGTAAGTAGAGTAGATTTTGGAAATGGGTTTCACGAGTTCCTCGTACCTGTTCGTGGGTTTTTGAAGGCTAGTAGCCACGCGGTCGTTTTTTGGTTTTTTTGAACGATATTGCTCTCATGCTCTATCAATGGATTCTTATTTGCTTAACTTGTAACAAACCGACCCTGGCATATGCGAGATTTCCAAATTGTCAAGTAAATGCTCATCATTACCTCTCGGATTAAATTTACCCACGTACGGACCAGACAAACAGTCATTATTATGTTGCCCAAGAATTCTAATTACTTCATAACGCATTATAAAACTCAGTTCTAGCTCTTTTATCGCCATAATACAGCCCATCTCAGATTTTGGACCTTTTAGTTAGGAAATAGGCTATATGTGGACAGGTGGTGGAGAGCACGGCAGTTATCCTCGAGTTTCTCTCTTGGTTATTTCAACGGAGAGTTCTACTTGACTGCAGGTTGTTAATTCTTGAAATTCTTCATTCTTGCGTATAGATTTAGCGTTTGCATCTTTTAGGGGGTTTAGACTTACTATGCCTAGGAGATAGGCTCTTGTTGGTCCACGCCGTATATTGCATCAATGAAAGAGCATTCAGCGATAGAAAGCTATAAAAAGTCGTAAATTTCAGGCTTTCGAATGAGTATATTGCAATGGTTGGTTTTATTCCATCTTTGGTTCTAGTACACTGACCAAGTGTGCATGTGTACGCTCAGTCTTAATTCTTAACTCGATAGATGTATAATATAGTAGATCCTCGGTTTTTGTGTAACACGTGACCAACAAATGAATAATCTCTGAAGCCTGAATCAACAGCAATTATTATGCTCCATTTTTATTCCTAGCCACATCTTATAGGCCAGGTTATAGGCTTTATTTCCATGAGTCTCTAGGTGTGTAAATTAATTCCTGCGCATGATCGTAGCCTTATATTTCCTCCCTATATAAATATAAGTCATCAAGTTTTATTTTATCTATACGAGCGTATACTCGCAAATTTTTAGTGAAATGACAATACCGTAGTTAGGGGAAAACAGATGTATACCAATTGAGATTTCAGTATTAGGCTTGGCTGTCATCAAGTTGGAGCAGTATATTTCTTTTAATGATAAAACTATGCACTATTATAGAACTTGGTTGATTAATGGCCTGTTGCATCCAATATATCTTCTCAAAGTGGAGAGAACAGCTTTCCATTAATAATGGGAGAGCACTACAGGCGTGAGAAGTAGTGTTGGCCGTTTCCATTTGGAACAGTAATGTAGATGAATAGTCGTGCGCTCGATGACATCGTGCTTCTAGTTGTTTACATTTGCCACATAACGGCATTCTTTCCCCTTATACTTTGATATAATGATAATTGTTAAGCTAGTCTTTGGATTGTCCATCAACTAGGCACCAGACATATCTCAACGCCTGTTCCGTGGCACGCGTTGTCGTGTGCTTAGCTTTTAGTTCACGCTGCACAATGCAGGCGTAGTCCTCGAGAAAAACCTAGCGAGTCCGGCATGCAAGATAGGGCTGGTCTATGCTCAATAGTTGTGCGGCACATCGACCTTGCGTAGTGTTTTTCATTAACATATGCATCGCCTAATCTATAGTCTTCTTATCGTTAGGAGACTTGGTGGCGCGCCGTGAATACTCTTCTTGTAGGGTACGCCATTTTCTTTCTTTTTGATAAGGCTCTCATCCCTCGATAATGCTAGTAGCTGATTATAAAGTTCTCAGGGATAGCGGGCCAGTGACACTGCTATTAATATATATATCGTACCATTTTAGAGATTTTACCTGCGCACAGTCTCCAAATCTCCATTGGATTTCGAATGAATTATCCAAATGGCATGAGTCATATTAAGTTTATTTTTGGTACAGCTAAGCTATGCCATCATAACGCTCGATCTTTTTTTTTTTAGTATCTTGATATACAGGTCATGACTCTTAATTGATGGCTAATCCATGTTTTAAGTTTAAGGCCGTTCTTGGAAAACAATCGATAAGAACATGTCTCAATGCTCTTCTGTGGCGTTCTGTAGTTTTCCATCGATTCCCGGAAGTAATGCGCATCTTGCTCTGACTAGAAGAAATATAGAATGCTTCGTAGATTGATGTGGAACACAGATACTTGGGCCCATATCCTAGTTTCCATCTCCTTTTTAGAATAACAAATCTCTAGAAACATTGGAGAATAAATTTAAATAGAAGCAAGGCTTTTTAACTTACGTCCCTCAAAATCTTATAGAGACAAGTGAATGGAACTTTGACTAATACTTCCAGAATGTTACCCCAATCGAACATGATTTAGTTGGGCATAGTTTTAGTTGAAGACAAGTATCTCAATGATATTTTCAAGGTACAACGGGAGTATAACCTAAAAGAAGTATCAAAAGGTATTGTTTCCCCAAAATCCGTACGGTTTGTGAGATTTTCTAGAGAAAAGGTGAACACATGATCACGATAGGCCGTTCTTCGCGCCACGGTCCATATTTCAAATCGAAAGTCGGTTTTAGTAGTAAGCAAGCTCCTATATGCAGTGAATTAGAATGCACTAGGAAAATTATCACCAAGGGAAAGTGTTTAGATACCAAATAATGCCCGTCCGTAATGATTACTAGCGGAGTAAGGTAAACAGCGGATGCCATGTTCGAGTCAAGGAGGAATTGTTAGATATCAGCATTCCCGTAAAGCACTTTATAGTTCCCTTTGAAGCATTGAGGTCTTTTAAGTGCCACAATGAACATATAGTTCCGGCGCTCCAGGTTTAGTACCAAAAGACATGGCACGCTACCAAGTGACTTTGACGTTGGAGAGCACGCGTTACTTCAATACGATCCAAGTGGAGAAAGGGACATATTACTACCTTTGTGTTTATTTTAGTGCCAGAAGAGACATGGACCGTGTCGATTGTGTTTCTTTCAGTGCCAGGAAGCACATGGACGAAAGCTTATTGTTTTTAGTGCCAAAGTCATTGCAGCTATGCCGTTGCTATCTAAACCTTTATTAATAGATAAAATTGAACTCCGTGTATGGAGAAAAGGGAAAGGGACGTGGTGAAAAGAGGGGTTTATATATTCCTGTTGCGAACCTTGAAAGTACTTAAGCCGAGCGTCAAGTGCGAGGACTTTCCTTCCCATTAATTCCTTTAGAGGGGCGGGCATCAGAAAGCAAGACGTGTGACTAACATCACGAAATTCAATATTACCAACTCACTAAACCAACTACAAGCTAGATCTTGGCATAAGGAATGGAATGCGTATCTATAATCTCGCTTAGTATTTGAAACCCAGGCCTTCGTCGAGTCTTTGAAAACACGAACTAGATCGAAGTGATTACATATAAAAACTAGAGCATTACTTAAGAAATGTTGAGAAGTTATGATGTAGTTTCCCCTACATAACACATTCAGGTGAGTATTCTAGGCGTACCCTCGGGCTTTTGCCGGTTTTAGGATGCATATTATACGCTTTGCTATTAATAAATCTGATTATTAAATTGAATTCGTCGGAATAAGATGGCCAGAAATGAAACAAATACTAGGTATCACGGCTGCTGCCAAATGACAGAAAGTATCACAGAAGCAGAAAATCACGCCACGGTGCATTAACATACTCGAATATGGCCTTCCGTCTAATGTTCACATGACAACACCAAAAATGAGAAGATTGATTCGCATCGTTGTATTCTGTTCTATTTTATAAAATCCAAATACGCTACCTATATACTAGGATATCATACTAACAAAGAAATTAATTCGTGCCCGCACGTTGCTACTTCTGCCCACTTTCGTACCTTCATACCCTGGCCTGCACCTGCTGGAACATCCTTTCATCTCCACTCGCATTTGCCGCCAATTTCAACGCCCTCAGACCCGCGGGAACAGCGGGCATCGTGCTCGCCGCTGTTGCAGCCGCAGGTGCTAAGGGCGGAACAGGGGGTACCTCCTTATCAAGGCTCAGTTTACTCCGGGAACCATAAGACTTAATAGAACCGACGGAGCTCAAGGCCAATGAGGCTCGGGGTGACGCAGGGAGTGGCGTATGGCTTCGGGGGGGCTGGCGGCGGTTTAGGTGGGCCATTGCTGCGTTCGCGATCGATGGGGTGGCTATGGGATTATACTGAGTTTGTGGAAGCATTTCGGAAGGAGCTGATGAGGGTTGACGACGATGAAATTGGGGCTCGAGTGGTGCGGTTTGTGCGCGTGTTCGTAGCGGAAGAGGCGCTGGGAGAGGTTCTGCTTGTACTGGTGAAGTTCGCATCCGTTGAAGCTGTGAACTAGTGCTTGATGTTGAGCTGGGTGCCTTAGCGCTATATTGAGAAGCGGTGTCTTCGGCTTGCAAGTGTTTGCCGTATGTTGCCATCAACTGTGCAAAGTCGTATTCGGCGGGTAAGCGACTCAGGCGACGGATTGTCGACATGTTCTCGTTGATGAAAGCGGACATACGACGGATTGCGCTTCCTTGTTGTTGAATCTCGAATGTGGAAGGCGCTTGGGTATTTTTGGCTGCCCGGGTAGTGTGCATATCTGCTAGTCGACGTGGTTGAGATGGCTCATAATCCTGCTGCGACGAGACATTTTGGGCGTTGAGTTGCAAGGTTTGCTGTGCGTTCGCAAAGATCTGGGCAAAATCGACTTCAACACCATTCTGTCGCGGCCGTAGCCCGGTGGACATGCCATCGCTAGCAGCCATGTTGGGCGGCTTTGCAAGAACGAAGAACGATCCGTCCGAAATTTTACGGCGGACATTGTTCCATCGCGTACGTGCAGGATTGTTCTCTATCTCAGGACGGTAGATTGATTCTTGAGAGAGCGAAGCATAATAACTTTCCAAGCGAGCAGCAATACGTTCGAGCACTGAAAGGAGATATGAGGCGAGCTTGACCTGGGAAATTTTATCAGGAGCTGAAATAGAATAATAATCAAGGCTGATTACCTGTTTTGAGCTTGTTGATTCATCCATATTCGCGACAAGATCAAATGCATCCATGCCCAATGCAGCCTCATCGCGAATTTGCTCGAGGAACTTTACATCAAGTTCCGTGACGGACTGCGCGTACTTCAAGATACCATTCTCATGGAATCTAGCGGATCGACTCGTCGCACTGACGAATTGACCGATTTCGGAAACTTCTTTCATGGCTTTGGTGGCATCCGGAGACGACTGAGCTCGGGTGATGGTGCCGACGATGTCAGGAAGGCGGACATTTGGAGCAACGGCATTTGCGATGGAGAATGTCAACTTGAGATATAATTCTTGAAGCTTGGCCTACTGAGTGTTAGCAAGAATACTGTCTGTAACCATACGAGTGAGATACTCACGCCGAACAAGCTCGAGAACCCGCTCTGCATTAAGCGGCTCTGGAACTGGTAGAACTTTCTGACACCACCGATATTGAACAGCCCACCTGAGAACCACACTTTTGAGTCTTCAAGAATATTGTTGGCTTCGAAGTACAGGGTTGTTAGGCTCTCTACACTAGTTCGTAGATACTGTAGCCACCTGTCGTATATATAGCTCATTTCTTCGTTCCTGAAATCGGGCTTCTGTGCAAGATGGCCGATGAAGTATTTGGACAGGAGACTAGAGACTTCGGGATTGCTGGTGTGAGCGAGGTCATCGAAAGTCTTTGTCGCATCCAGACCAGCACTAGCTGCTACGATGAGGGTTCCGCCTGGGTGCATTGGCAAAAAGTCTGAGATGCCACTGTTAGACTCTTATTACTTTCGAGAGGTGAGAAACCTTACCTGTCACATCGTATACGCCTCCGTGTACACCAATCCACATTCGCGACCCCTTCCGATGACCTGTGTGAGCGGCAAGCTTGGACATGGGGATTGTGGGTGTGGTATTGGAGATTGCTCGAGGAGTCATGAAGATATCTGCAACATGAATTAGCACAGCTATCAACTTTGTGAACGTATAAACTTACCAAGCATGAACCTGCGTTCCGCGAAAGCTGTTGCCAAGAGAGCATCCGCTGTTGAGTGTGTCGAAGCTTGGTATTTGTAGATAGCTTGTTTAATTCCGGACATAACTGTCTCGTACACCGATACGGAACCGCAGATATAAAGGTAGCCACCAAGTCCACCCTGACTCTTTGACATTACCAGCTCGGACACTAGGCGACCCTGTTCAAGGATTGTAGCATCGATGTACCGTGGGTCCATGTCTTGTTCAACGAGATCTCGCAGAGCAGGGTCGTAGAGAAGCCCATTGCGGTCTCTGGAGAATGCCGTATGCAACTCGAGTGAGCCTTGCTGGACAAGGCCCCGAAGCTCTGCCTCGTGGACAAATTTCTCGCGGGATTGAACGCCGAGAAAGAGAATATTGCGCCCAATGCCCGTTTCAGTCCTCGCCTGCCAGAAGCCTCTAAATGGAGCGATACCAGAGCCACCAGCAAACATAGCTACCGGAACGGTTGAAGAAGGCGGTAGCTGAAATTGAATCGGCCGCGAGACACCAATCAAGACGGCGTCATCATCAGCAGCATCGCAAGGGAAATCCATCCGCTGAGGCGCAGGATTCAGGAAGCCGCTCGACACGCCATACAATGGGAAGGATGGCTGAACTGATCGGAATGCCGGATCACGGGCGGTTTCCGTACGTGATACAGTTAGATCTATGGTCGAAGGCAGCAACTCATGCGAAGAGTTCGAGATGCTGTAGGTGCGAGGAACTTCGAGACTGATCAGTTTCGGAAGCCATGCGAGATTATACAAATCAAACGCGTGGTCCCAGATGTCCTGCGGTACTTCTGCAATGGCAGCCTGTAGAAGGTCACCTAAGCTACCTTTAATCGGCCATTCATCCGCCGCGAGGATCCTGAGAATAGTTTGAGATGAGGCTCGAAGAGTTTGATGCACCTAATTCCGGGTTAGATGAAGGTCAAAAGATATAGAATAACAATTCTGAAAGGGAATGGCATACCGATACAATAAGCTCTTTCGTTAAAGGAGCCAAATGGCCTCGCTTAAGAACGTCCTTGACTTTGAGCCCAGCACTCGGCGCTTTGGAAATGATTTCCATATGTTTCGAGAATCGTGCCCATTCCGATCCTTGTTCAACAGGAACAATAGCTTCCATCATATCTTCCAAGCCCAGTGCAGCTGCAACCTTAGTGGTCTCATACGACGCATTGATCGGCATAACCGCAAGACGGTCTCCTGGCTGGAAAGTGATACCTGTGTTTTGAATGTCGAAAGTGATCATGCCAGTGGAACGATTAGGATCAGAGTCGATTGTCTGCCTGTCCATGATGCGGGCCTGGAATCGGCATTCTTCAAAGCTCCCTCGCATTTGATGGGGCTGGACTTTGACTTCGCCTCGGTAGGGGTCTAGGCGTTCGCGCATAGAATCAGACAAGGTGCGATGCACTTCCTCCCATGGCCTGCCCTCGCCATCTCCTGCTCCTGCATTACCATTCGTCTCGGTGCGACCTGTCTTGGCAACAACCTCGAGGAAACCGTACACCTTGTCTGGATGAGGTTAGCCTCAGAGCTTGTCTGATAGAAAATGGCAAACAGCTTACATCGGTGCGTCCCCATGAACCCTCGCTCACCAGCATACGATTCAATTAAACCCTCCAAGACTCCTTGTAACCTCGGATCACCACTCGCCTTGATAAATTCCGGAACACGGTAGTGATTCTCGATAGCGGCAATAAAAGCGCGAATATTGAGCGGCAACCATCGACGAAGGTGAACTGCTTCGACGCCAAGAAATGATGTGTATTTTGTCCTTCCGATGAAAGCATCCATGAGGAGGAACAAAGGTAAAGCAAGACCGGATAGCGCAGGTACGCGTTTTGACAATGGCGCGCTGAACTTGGCGTATCGTTGACCCCACTAGAATATGTTAGTGATTGTACCGCTCAAGGACGGTCAATATACCTCGACAGGATTGGCGAACTGTTCGCCTGCATTAGGATTGACACTAATTTTGTGAAATACATATGGTAGTTGGTCGATGATGGATTTAAGCCCAATCATTTCTCGAAGTAGAGCATCATTATCACGGTTCATGACAGCTTCCTGGCATCTTGTAACTAGAAACGCTTAGTACATTAACCCAAACTTTCGGGACCGAAAATACTGACCTGCTTCGATACCATTTTGGAAGCAGCCATGCACTTCGGCCATACATAGTAGAAACATGGCCTCACCACGATCATTAAATACCTAAATGATAAGCTTTCATCTGAGATGATAGAGAATTTGTAAGTCATACCGGCCATCTGAGGTCCATATTCTCCGTCCTCGCCAGGTATGGTACCACGCTTGTCGGATCCCGGAGCTTATAGTTGTAGATGCTTACATCGAACTGTGTAAGATGTGGTAGAGCTCGACCCATGCGGGTGCAAACTTGTCGAAGAGGTATCGCGATGTTTCTTGGAATGCCTTTCGTCTCCTCTTCCTCGTCATCCGCCTCGCCAGAGATATTTCGGAAAGCTCCGGGGGGTGCAACAACGCTGACGCCCTCATTACCATCGTTCCTCTCTTCGTATCGATAGACGCTTGCAAGGATACCAAGGCAAACTGTTGCCGCCCAGAGAGCTCGATCTGGTATCATATCCGGCGTTCCATGAACCAACGGAAGGGCGAGAATGGAGTTCCGCACATTGCCTCTGGCGACGACGCCAGGCATCCGCTCGCAAAGGTCTGACCATATCCTACCGGGTGATGCTCGCAATGCAACTGGGGAGTCTGACGGATCCGGTGGAAGGAAGCCGTATGCTGAACTCAAATATCCATCCTTCCATCCAGTTCGAGGCCCAATTTCCTCCGCTCGCATAAGGACACGACGGGCCGGAGCTCCAAGAGCGACTGCCAATACATCATCGTCCTCGGGGTTTAGAACGTCTGCGTTCTTCAGTCCATTAGTGACTTCGCGAGAAGGGGCATCCGGCATTAGCATTTCATTCAAAGCTTTACGCTCTTTCTCGTGAAGAGTGTTGGTATCATCTGAGCCCTGCAATACTTAGCTACACTCTATTACTAAGAAGAACACTTACATCAGAATAAACTGTCGGCGCTCCTAAATTTGGTTGAAAAGCAGCAAAAGCGCAACCCCGAGGTCCTACCCGTCCCGCTGGACAACCCGCACCGTTCACCGATCCACTCCTACCACTAACAGGGCAAGCCCTTACGGACATATTTGCAAATAGATGTACTAGTTCACGCTAAATAATATATAGAATCGAAAGGCTTGCGACCAGCGCCCAAACAGACACTAGAAAAGAATGGCACTTTGAGAAAAAAAGAAGACGCGCAGCATGCTCTCCACCAAAGGTCAGGCATGTCTCTAGATATTCTTATTTCCAAGGCATCACGCGATGAACTCCGATCCACTAATAATGAGCGCTGAGGCCTTCTAGTTACAAGTCCGACCCACTTGCCGCCAGGGCTTCAACGGGCTCCAATGTGGCACCTGAAGGAGCAGGCCAAAATGGACTTCGGTGATCACTTCTGCTGGCGAGTCCATTTCCTCGCTGGGAAATGTGTACGTACGTCCCAGGTCTGGAATGGCTGGGCAGCGACTCTGTGGCTGCTCGTACTGGCTAGACGCACCACACGTGGGTCCCCACAAGAACAATACATTGTCAGAAGTGTCAGAAGAAAAGCCAAAGCGCTTGAGCGCGATGTTCCAGTAATGTCGTTGATGCCCGTTGCACAGACGCCACTAGTGTTTTGCGGCCGCAATCTAGGTAGCCAAGCTCCGAAACTGCTTCCTGGGCGGCAGTAGCCGAAAGGCTAAACGGTTACAACCCGACTTGCAAGACCCTTGACACGTTGAAATCGAATGATCTGTATACCTCCGTACTTACACTGGAACTGTGGGAAAGCCGATTTTCTTTGCTTTTCTCTTTGGTATACAGTCTAGGCTCGCGTATAGGTAAAAGCCCAAGCCAAATAGCACTTAACTTTCCCGTTAGAACGAGAAAGGTACAGTATTCTGCTCATGCTAGGATGATTTCCAGGTTGCAGGCATCTTCCTAGCCCCACCGAGTCGGTAGACAAAAATGTCCAATCCCAAGTCAAATTGAAGGTCATGACGGCTGAAATCGGTAGCCGAATCCGGGGAATCCTGAAACAAGCACGTGCCAAGTCGCCCCCAAGGTTCCCCTAAATCTACACCCTCTTCGCCAAGCGCTAAGAAGCATCAAAAATGTCGGAGATCCGCCACGGTAGTCCTGCCTCATATTCACGGAGCAAATCAGCCACATATAAGCGACATGTTTCAACGGAGGCCGCAAGTGGTTGGTTGCTCCTGCGTCGTTGAAAACAAAAAGGAGCAACCGGGGGTTTCGCGGAGGGGATTGGCATTACGAGATGGGAAAACTTGAAGGAAAGCAGCAGTAACAAGACGCGCGTCGGTGGAATGATGGTGGTATGGTAACGATTGGGGCGTAACGGAGTAAGGCTTCAAGAGACGAAAGGACGATTGAGCGTTGAGGTTGATGCGATATCGCCCCGAAGACCAAGACCTTATATACTTGCATCCATCGTGAAGATGTAACCAAATAGCTTACATCGCGTTTGCGCCCAGATCAGAGTGTTGCGAAGCTGGAGGAAAACCGATCGAGATCGCGTTTGCAGCAGACTAATGCGCGTTTCCCGGTGTTCCGGCTTCGTCCTCGAATCCAAGGCCGCTGCTTCATCAATGCCATCACACTAGTTTCAGTGGAAGCCGAACTGGCGGGTGAAGGAGTTAGAGATTACAATGAATAGAATGGCGTTGGTTTAATGGAAAAGCAAATTTTTGTGTCGGCAGCATGAATAATCAGCGGCTAAACCTGAACTCGCTAAGTAACCACCCAGAGTAGAAGCTGGAAAGTTGATTCCCTGGCCTTTGCCGCGTGGAAGCGGCCTTTATGAATATGAAAATCGCTAGGATAGAGAAAACTGTGTAGTCCAACACACTAATCAAGGCGGCAAGCTTCGCAGCCGTCGGCATAGAAGCCTAAGACCGTCTAAAAACCACTAGGGTTTGGTGTTCCGTTTGAAGACGGCAAAAGAAAAAAAGGGGTGAACATTGAAGAACCCGCCGGAATTGTCCATAATCATAGAATCTCCTGAAGGGACCCAAGACCTATGTGGGAGCTACCGAAATTTAGGGCTAGACTATTTTACCTTCTTGAGCGTAGAAGCAACTCCAGAAATTACCAGGTTGGCTTGCGAAAGTTTTACCCACATGATAGATATCGCATGTGTTTTCTTTTTTCATCCACCATAAGTGACGATTTGAAGGACCTGGGACTGTAGTGGACGCTCACTTTGTCTTCCAAATGGGAAATGAACACTATATAATGACCGGAAGGGAACACCTGAGGCCCCACGTACAGAATCCCAGGCTTGAAAATCTCGCCTAGAGTTCATATTCAGCCTTGTGTTCTTCGGTCGGCGTCAGAAAAATATCTAGGCCTTGATGTTGCCTTGCAGAAGAGAGCAGAAACAGGACCAGGATATCACACAGGGACAGGAAGTAAAGTCTAGTCAGATCGATTATAATCTCCTCCGGCCATGAATTATGGAATGTCACGAGTCTCATACTTTGGAGTCTTATCTACTCAAAGTGGGAAACCTACCAACGGCACTGCGATTGATCAATTGTCTGCAAGAAGAGGCAGTTGAAGTGACTGGGATTGCGCATATGTAGGTCTTGATTACGTTTGGGGCGAATCTCCGCCTTTCCACTTCAGAACATCGTTCCAATTTCAAAGCCTATTAGTGGTTATGGGGACGCCATAGTCGTCACGACTCGAGCGGGCATCCGATACTTATGGGTTGACAAATACTGTTTTCTCAAGACGACCCTCCCCGAAGGCATCGGCAGACACAAAGTATGCATCTCAACTGTGTGAGCGTGAAAGTCACTAGAATCGCTGCTTGTTTCCTAAATACAGATGCAGGGTCGGCCGGCGTGAGTATAAACCATCGAGGGCGAACCCCGTGTGTCGTACTAGGTCGCAATCAGTTCGTCCCTACTTATGCATTCCCTCGTACTATAAAACATCGAAATGGAATATGCCAGAATGGACTTACCAGGGGGCACTTTTCTTGGAGACGACTTGTGTTTACGGATCGGATGGTATACTTCCAATGTCGTGAAATGAGCCGCCTAGAATCCATTGATGAAGGAAAGTGGCCGGGACCATTGGTCATTGCTTAGGGATCCTGTGTTTCCTAATCCTTTAGCTAGCGCTAACGTCTAGGTTATCTAGAAAATGGTTGTAGACGTCATTCAAGGGTCCTTTACCCTCGAGTCTGATATTTCGAACGCCTTTTCATGCATATTGAATAGCTTCGCTGAGATCCATCCCGGGATCCTGCATCTATTTGCGGTCTTCCAATTTTCTAAGCACGATAGCCGCGGGGGCCAAAAAAATGGACGCATATCGGAGTTTTTGGCGTTAAATCTGGCGTGGGGAGCATCCTGAATATCGAAAAAGGCGCGCTGGCTACTCGAGTTGGTCGTGGGTCGGCTAGCATGGCGCAATTACGTTTCAATTCAAGCAAAATTCGAATCGGACTGCCATGAGACTAGAATACAGTGTGGCATGTCCGCCACAATCCAAGCTAGATAATTTCCCGCTTCATATGTCCGTCGAAACTCAGGGTGCAAGTGCCATAGACATTGAGCAGTATAATGATCTATCCACGGGACAAGCGAGCAGATATAGGCCGATGTCCTTTTTTTTTGTACATAGTGCCTTTCAGATGTTCTTCAGCAGATTCAATGTCCACTTTAGCTTGGTTGCGTCACGTGCGAGGCACGATGAGATGCTAGCTTTCGCAACCGTTCATGATGTCAAGCCTCGGGTGGAGCAGTTTGAGCTGAGCGAAAAAGGCATTGAGGAGGCTGTTGGCAAACCCAAGGGAAACAAGATGCGTTACCGTGTTATGCTAATCACTAAATAGGCTCAGGGAAACGAGACAAGTAGTATGACTTGGTGAATTCTGTTACGATATCTGCTGGAGGAAAGGAGGTAATATTAGCCTCCGGAAGAGCGAACAGAGCTGTTGTATTTAGAGGAGTCTTCCGCTGTTCACAGAGGGCAGTTGCATGCCTGCCTAGCTTAAAAATCCTTGATTCTACAATATGAAAGGGACGCGAGTATGTGAAAATCCTATGACGCGTGTTCGACACACGTCGGCACGTGATTGAAACTGACGCTAACGCTATATTCGGCACTCGGCTAACTGATCTGACCGCCCTTCATTCCATGCTTGAAATCCATCTACCCATGCATTATTCACAACCTCTTTAACTAGTATATCTCTTCGCAAATGGTCTCCGGCACAAATGTATTGTAATTACTTCTACATGAACCGTTACATACACTAATATTTGCCAGGATTCCAAGACGCCGCCCATAGTCTCTTTGGCCGCCGGCGGTGTGGCGGGCGGCATCGAAGCATTCACATCTGTGCGGATGTATCCTATGTTCCTTTATCCTAGGCAATCATAATAACCTCTAAATTAGTATCCTCTGGAATTTGCAAAAACTCGTGTTCAGCTTCGGAGTCAAAAAGGAATTCCGACGCCGCGTAACCCATTCCGGGTTGTTACCCAGGTCTATCAGAAAGAAGGCATCCGCGCGCTTTACAAGGGCTGCGCTGCTCTCGTTGTCGTACGTTCTGCCCCGAGACCTCCTCTCATCCATTTCTCCTTCCACATTGATTCAATGTTCGTTATTTCTTTCATCGGAATTGCATTTCCGAATTTTCCCGAGCTGATCTCAGCTGCCTTTCCCTTACCCGTATCGCTACCAAGATCTTTTTTGAGTGAAAGTATAGGGTTCCATAGCAAAAGATGGTGTGCGGTTCCTGTTCTTCGATCAGATAAAGCATGCCTTCGCCGACCCGCAGACGGGAACTCTTTCACCGCTGCGAAATCTCGCCGCGGGGATGACAGCAGGTGTCGTAGCTTCAATAACGGCTGTCACACCAACGGAACGCATTAAAACGGCCCTCATCGATGATGCAAGAAATGAAAGAAGGTTTAGATCGGGTCTCCATGCGACGTCCGTGATATGGAAAGAGCATGGCATGCTTGGCCTTTACCGAGGTTTCGCCGGGACTACCCTTAAGCAAGCATCTGCAACTGCCTTCCGAATGGGAACGTACAATATCTTAAAGGACTTCGAGACAACAAGGGATATACCGCAGAACACGGCTGTCAACTTCGCTAACGGATCTGTGGCTGGAATTGTGACTACGCTATGTACGCAACCTTTTGACGTCATCAAGACACGATCGCAAAGTGCGTATGGAACCAGCACCGCCGAAGCCGTCAAGAGTATCCTGATAGACTATGGAATTAGAGGTTTCTGGAAAGGCACAACAATGCGTCTTGGAAGGACTGTATTCAGCGGTGGAATCTTGTTTACGAGCTACGAAGCTGCGGTCAAAATCATAATGCCGATATACTCAAAAACGGCACAGACAGTCAGCGCAGAAGTATCATAGATGAAGCTTAAAATATATTTTTCCAAACTATTTACATGTGTCCATGTTGACTTAAGCCTTGTCGTCAAACTCATCTATAACACTAACTGGCTTGACGAATCGCCCCAGCGGCTTGTACTCTAAGTGGTCTAGGCCAAATGCTTTGGGACCCCCGATCTCGACCCCTCTAGGGCTTGTCCACCGCTCACTCGCTGTAATGCCAATAACGATCACCAAGAGCCCATATCGATACTCGGGCGTTCCAATTGCCTCACCGTTCTGAGCGTCGATGACCGATATCAGATCCGGTACTATGGCGATAACGTCTTCGTTCCTCTCTTCCCCGACAACGTCATTCCCATCTTCGGGCATCCGAATAGCCGCAATATTTTCATTCTTGAAAGGTATTTTGATCTTCCCTGCGTAAGCTGACTCTCCAGTCCTAGACATATCGCTAATATCTGCACCTTCAATAATTACCTCTCCATACACATGTCCCATTCGGAGTGTGCGTTCGACACCGACGATCTTGCCCTTAAAAAGCACTCTCCCGGTTTCCGGTCCCCCTACGGAGTCGATGATTGATTCGGCCACGCTGTCAACCCTATGTTCCTGTCGCGCTCTTGCAACCTCTCTCCCGATTCTCCAGCTCAAGGAAATAGTATGTTCGACAGCCCATCTTTTTGTCTCTGCGCCTGTTACTGGGGCATCTGCACACCCGACATGGCTTCCCATCTGACTTAGCGCCGCCCTAATAACTTGCTCGACTTTGAGATCACTTGTAGACTTTGGCATGTACAAGACATTGCCGTTGCCGTCCGCTACAGAAACTGGACTGAAGATGATGTCCCGTTCTCGAAAAACAACTGGGGTAGTCTGCCATTTTGTGGGGTACGCGCGGCCCATCCAGTCGCCGTCCACCGTGGGAATATTCATATTTGATGAAGCGCCAAGAACCATTCCTTGCAGACCGTTGCCACCCCCAATCTCAAGTGCAATCATGTGGGTTGCTTGTCCGCCATGGAAGAGTTTGTACAGCTCTACCTGTGCGTCCATTATCCTTCAATTGATTAGCTGATACCCGCCAAAACTGCAAAAAAACTTACTCGTCTCCAGCCAATTTCTCAATGCCGACGGTAGGGGAGCCAGCACCACCCCCTGAACCAACCAAATCATCATCTTTAAGATCATCCGGACTCACCACGCGTACAACATCGCCTCTCTGAAGCATCCGACGTAGACGCAGCATAATAGAATATGGACTGCCACCACCTCCTGTGCCAAGAATATAGCATCCGATTGTTATCCAACTAAGATCAATCTCAGAGACGTACCATGTACGATTCGTTACCTTAGGTTTGTAGCTTAAAATGTTAACAAGGGGACCCTCGTCCTCTTCTGGAGAACCATCTTCTAAGGACGACGGTAATATTTCCTCTATGCTTTCGGTTGATGCGGTTTCTGTATCAATATGAAGTGCGGCAAATTCCTGAGAACGGGAGAAATCAAAATCGCCGGCGGCCCTTAGAATAAATCGGGTCTTATGGGCGATATATGGCAGAGGGAATGTTTCGATTTCAACCACCTCGATTGAATCACGCGATGCGCCAGCGTCGACTGTCTTCTGCCGTAAGCCCTCCGAAATATCGGATATCAGTTCTTTCGTTGACTTCTTTTCAGTGGACTTAACAGTATCAATAACAGCACTAACTCTTGCCATCGCTGCTCCGATTGCATTTGCTACCCCGGACCACTGAGGCTTGATGACACAGCTTGCCCCTTTCAGCTCATCGGGTGCGATGACTGCCCCTCCTCCTACTAATATAACTGGTAGATCGTCGGGTGAGGTTTTCATAGTGTCGATGACGCGCTCCAACATTCTCTTCGTTTCCTGCTTAAATTGCTTGATCTCTTCCTCACCTAACTTCCCTCGTACTTTTACCGGATCACCAATAGACACGGCTGCGGATGCTGCTACTGTGTAATCAGTTGCAGTCGGTACATCACCGCCGAACACCAAGGCTTTTTCTGGGAGCCTGTAGCCAACAGATTCAGGGCCAACTGTAAGTCTGCCATCTAGCTTGTGGACGAGCGATCCGCCGCCCAGCCCTATACTTTTTACGTCTGGATAGCTGAAATTCATTCTTACGCCCGACAATTCCGAATATGCGGCCTGCTGTCTGGGGAACCCATTGGCGAGCAATAGCCCGACATCGGTGGTTGTACCACCTACATCAACAACCATCATCGCCTGACCTTTTGCCTGCTTGTCAACGAGAAATGCTGCGCCACGCATACTATTTGTCGGACCAGAGCTAAATGTTCGGATGGGTAACCGACTGGCTGCGTCGCCACTAAGAATCGTTCCATCGTTTTGTGTGATAAAGACTGGGCAATTCAGTCCAAGGTCTTTGATCGGCGCCTGGAATGACTTGATTGTTTTCCGCGCAAAGGACTGAATTGAGGCGTTCAATATAGCTGCATTTTCTCGCTCCAAAAAGCCTAGATTAGCAACTTCTTTGCCCAAGACAACATCCACGCCAGGGATCTCGCGGCGTATAATTTCAGCTGCGCGTTCTTCTTGTCGTTCTACAGTGTCAATGGGACTAAAAACACCGTTCACAACAACGGATTTTATCCCTTTGGACTTGATAATACCAGCTTGTTCTTTAATTTCATCTTCATTGATGCTGGAAATTAGACTTCCATCAACTTCTAGACCGCCTTGTAGATGAGTATAATAACCCAGAATTATCTTCCTCATGGAAGGTGGCCAGTCGATGCATGGCGGAGCATGTTTACCAAATGGCCCGCTTAGACGCAAGACCGCTACTCGGGATAGACGAGAAGTGTCGCGGGTTACTACTGCATTGACGAAGTGCGTTGTGCCGATTGTAACGCTCGCAATAGTGGTGGGATCTACGGAGGCAGACTTAAACATCGTTGTGATAGCATCTGCAATGCCATGGCTGGGATCTGTGGTTGTGGGCGCTTTATGCCTGTTCAGAGGTGAGCAATCAAATCAAAGTCATATAATACAGGAATTCTGGCTCTATGGAAGATCTTTTGTCATTGGAAACGTCGATTAAGGAAACATTGATTAAGCGTAGATTTACATCGAGGAGCTGAGAGTTCATCCATGTGTGGATGTAAGGGCATCACCATCTGCCCTTCTAAGGACCACAACTGACTTACCATGCAATGATTCCTCTATCAACCTCCCCAGACCTGATCGGATCGATAATAACTCCATCAGTATTCGTCCTACTACCGATCAGCCCGGTACTAGAATCAGCAATGGCGTAACGTTTTACCTACCCGCCAACGTCGACGCCAATTCTCAGCATGTTGTGAGCTGCCATGATATGGCAGTGTCTCGAATAGGAGTCGTCTCCTCAGGTAGATAGATGATCCCAACTGCTGTCTGCTCTATGCTCGTAAAATCTCGGATCAGATAAGATAAACCCGGGAACCCGAAAATGGTTGCACGTCTCCGAAGATCGGACGATTCTGCCGAGGACCTTCCCATTTCCCCCCAGCGCGCATGCACGACTGCGAGTCAGCACACTCGTTCTCTCACATCACTCGCTCACAGCTCGGGCAGATATTGAATACCGCAACGGCCCTTGTCGATCACGAGAGTGGGGTTGTGCTCGAAGCACCACTTGCGAAATGGAGGGGTATGCCTATCGCGGCGTACGGGAACAAGATGCTTGGCTGCTGCGATACAACGACTCAGGCTACAAGTATCAGATAAGACGTATAGCTTCGTTCCCACTGAGATAGGGGAATTTTCAGTTGTGGTATCGCTCGCTTTGCGAATACGAGTTGGCGCGCGAATGAGTTCTTTTATATCGTCTCCAATCTGAGGCCTGTTGAAGCGGCGTGCTCACCTCGCATCTGATCATCTAACCTTACGCTGGATTCTAAGAGATGTCGAATCTTAGGAAGCGACTTGTTGCGGTTGACCAGTATGTGCGATTGAAAGGCAACAAAGATCAACACGAGCAAACCGACGCATGGAGCAACCGTGATCTCATCCCCTTGCCACCGTCAAGGAGGACGTGGGGATGGTTTCACTTCTTCGGGTTTTGGGCAATTAGTAGTTTGAATATTGCAAATTGGCAAACACCGAGCACATATCTGAGTACGATTCTATTCCTTTACTGACTCCTAACGGGGAAGTTTGATGCACTGCGTGCTGACATTTCGCAGCACAGGGTCTGTCGGTAAGACAGAGCATGTTAATCATAGTCGTCGGCCGAATCCTCATAGCAATGTTCTCTACACTCATCGCATGGGCGGGCTTGAAATGGCACATCGGGTTCACAGTGCAGAATCGGTATACGTGGGGCATGCGAGCGAGCTATATCCCCCTACTACAAAGAATCTTGCTTAACTTCATATGGAACGCAGTGCAATGTTAGTCCCAACCCTCTTCCATGCTTTCTGCGACTAATAGTTCTGTGTATTTAAGGCTGGAACGGCGGCCGTCTAATCGCTGTCTGTATAACATGCATCTGGCCCTCCTTTGCTCGAATTCCGAATACATTCGGCCCCAACATGCCAACGACTACCTACGAGTTCGTCGGCTTCACGGTGTTCTGGTTCCTCTCTACACCATTCCTCTGGCTTCGGCCTGAGAAGTTTAAGATCCCATTCCTCATCATGTCGCTCTGGTGTGGTCTCGGTATGCTGTCTTGGATGATCTGGGCACTTGCGGTGGCAAAAGGTGTCGGCCCGCTCTGGGATTCAGGACAGCAGATCCCTGGCGGAAGTCCATGGGGCGCTAGTTGGCTGATCATGGCGGGGATTAATCAACAAGTTGGCGGACTGGCGGCTGGAATTACGAATGGATCGGATTTCTCGAGATATGCGAGAGCGCCGAAACACTATCTTATTGGTACCGTGCTTAGTTGTATGGTCACTGGTGTTATGGTGTGCTTCATTGGCCTTGTGACGGCCTCGGCGGCGCAGAAGATTTATGGAGAGGTGTACTGGAATCCGCCGGATTTGTTGATGGTGATGATGGATTATGGGAATGGGTCATCAAAGGCACGAGCGGGTGTCTTCTTCCTTGCTGCAGGCTTTGCGTTTACGGCCATGTTCGAAAATATTTGCGGAAATGCGGTTGCGGGTGGTATTGATCTGGCTGGTCTATTCCCTCGATACATCGACATTCGACGTGGAGCTATCATCACCTTCCTCGCCGCTTGGATTGTGCAACCATGGCAATTAATCAACCGCGCCACAACCTTCATCCAAGTTTTGTCGTCCTTTGCAGTCTTCTTGGCGCCAGTTATGGGACTTATGGCTTGCGACTATTATATCCTGAGGAAGCGGAAGATTAGATTAAGCCATTTGTATCGGACCCATGATACTAATTATTGGTTCTGGAAGGGCATGAACTGGAGAGCGATTCCAGCGTGGTGTGCGGGATGGGCGCCAACGATCGGAGGACTCGTAGTAACAGTAAGAATGGATCCGAGCCCGCCGAGGGCGTTGGTGCAGTTATATTTTATGGCTTTTTTAATCGGTGAGTACCCCAGCAGCGCCTTGCATTACCATTTATCATCCCGATGTCATCGAGCATGTCATGATAACATTGGGCTAGGCTTTTTTATCAGCGGTATCCTGTTTTATGTCTTGAATATCGTCTTCCCGGTTCCTGATATGGACCAGTATGATGAGATAGATTACTATGGAACCTTTACGGTTCAGGAAGCGGAAAGGATTGGTGTAGTGCCGTTAGAGCAATCGGGTATCGTAGGCATTGATGACGAAGGAATCATTAGGGCTGAGACTGAGGAGGTTGTTGTTAGTTCGTACGGAAAGAAAGTTTGATGTATAGAGAATGTTTCCTAATTACTATCACCTCGTCTTATAGGGGCCTTTTTTAGTGTTGGCAATAAATATGGCGGCTAGATCAAGTTCTTTTCGGCAATTGCGGATGTTGATATCCTGATATGCTTCGTTCACGGGTCACATGCCCTTCGAAGAGAGGCCGACTGCGCAAGTAATCCGTTAGATTTATCCCGAGGGATTTACCTACATTTGACCTGACCCACTCCCACATTTGAGTTTTCAACATTGATTCTAAATAGATAATGGTGATGATCTCATATCTCGCGTTTACGCTGTGCACCTAGAGCCTCACAGTCAAGGCTACTAAGCCGTCATAAACTCAAATACAAGCTAGGCTTGGCACGCTGACTTTCCTGACTTTCCGGCTGAGCTTTGCTTGAAAGCAATGACGGCAGGCTAGCACACAAAGTTATCTTACCGGAGGTCCCGACATGTTAAATCCATGCTCTAAGTAAATCGGAATTCGGGGTTGCGTTTTGCCTTGCCCGTCACCACAGTTCTATTGGCAATATGTCCCACATCACAGCTTACGTGGCTATCAAAAGTGGGAAATTATTGGATGCGTGATTCATAGCTTCTTTAGCATTCTTTGGAATTTCGCTACTTGCTCAGGGCCCGAACGTAAGATCATAGCGAAGCTTGGGCAGGTGCTCAGCCACTTCGTACGCTAAACTTGATCAGGGACAAAGCGTGCCGCTACGGATTGTAGCCTCAGAGAATTAGTAGCGACGAATTTCGCGACATACATCCTAAATCGGTAATGGAATATAATATTATGTTTTTGGATTCTTGGATCTCTTACCATCTGCTACTCTCCTTTCCAAGTAGACATCCAATCGGGTCAGAACGTGCTTGCATCAAATCCCATTAAGTCATGCTTCGCCCACTGCTTTGGATCTTGGAATCCAAGTATCGGAAGATAACCTCCACTAGGTTGAAAGGATAGTTTAGCACGCTGAGCATTAATCTCGCGGGATAGGAGCTTACCGGGTAACAATTTGTCACCTCATCGACCCGCACCATATTTCGACTACGTCGTTATACAGGGATATCGATCTAAATTCCTAATTACTTGTATCCACCATTCTAAGCTTTGCAGAATGATGGTTCTCATGGAGCACGTACATGGAAAAGCTATTTTTGCGCAAGCAACTCCTGGGGGAATTTGAGAAGTGCTGCCGTCGATGTCCGAACCGATACTCATTTGGAATATATATATAAGAGCTCTGATTTCGTCTTCTAACCTACTCCTTACATCCCTCCATCACTCATCCATTTATCTGCCCCCTCGAATCCTCATCCAGAACCATGTTCTCCCTCGTTTTTCTCACTGCTCTCACTACCTTCTCCCTTGCCTCCTGCGCCCCTAATCATTCACCCCCATATGTCCATCCCACTTCCGGAAACTGCATAGATCTCCCACTCCGCGAGACCGTCACTTCCTCAAACTACGTTTTTGGTTTACCTAAATTTAAGTCAAACTTCGATGTCGTGGGCTTGCTCTTCGATATTGCGACTAGTGCAGTATCTAGCACGCCGTTCGTTCCGTTCTCTGGCCTTGAGAATGTGACTGCGACGTACGAGGCATCGGCAACGTTCTGTTCGCCCAAGACAATGAAAGGAAAGGAGAGCACGGTGCTAGTCGCTACTCATGGCCTGGGTTATGATAGGAGGTACTGGGCACCTGGGTATAAAGAGGATGAGTACAGCTTTGCGGAATATGCTTTGAAGCAGGGCTACTCTGTGCTATACTATGATCGCTTGGGTACCGGGAAGTCGCAAATGTGAGCAAACCACTCTATAGATTTAAACGAAATTTATGAGCTGATGAGGATAGCCTTTCCGGATACGTAAACCAGCTTTCCATTCAGACCGAACTTTTGGCCAAGATTGTGAAGAGCGTCCGGGCAGGAAAATACACCGGTAAAATCCAGGCGGAGAAGATTATTTTAGTGGGCCATTCGTTCGGATCATCCATCTCCAACGAACTTGTTGCCACGTACCCTGATCTCGTAGAGGGTACTGTACACCACGATCAACTGCCTTTTTTTTAATAGGAATAGAATTAATTAACGTATAACAGGCGCTGTCTTGACTGGAATAGGCTACGATAGCGGTAACTCTTCGACGATCGCAGTCCCCTATATCCCTTCTATTTTCAGCAACCGCATCGCTTCAATGCAATCTTCTGCTTTCAAGCACCTCGACACGGGATACCTCGGCTTTGGCGACATCTACAGCCACGTCGAGACATTCTTTCACAAGCCAGACTATGCCGAAGACGTTGCAAAGTATGCGCAAGACATTGCACAGCCTCTTGCTATCGCTGAGTTCTTGAGTCTCAACACGGTGCAACCTGTGGCGCCGGAGTTCAAGGGAAAGGTATTGGTGACGACAGGAGAGTTCGATATTATCATTTGTAGTGGCAATTGTGTGAAGACATTTGCAAGTAGGTATTATAAGGAGATTTTCCCAATGGCGGATGCGGAGGGTTATGTCCACCTTGGTGCGGGACATGGTGTTAATTTTAACTATAATGCCACAGGATTCTATAAGGTTATTGGGAATTTCTTGGATGGATTTTAGGCGGAAAACTGGGGAGGGGGCGAGAATTTGAGGCGTGGGAGAGGGGGTGCTGGAGAGTGGTACTCATGAGTGAGATGACTCAGAGATTGCGGTATGAAGCAATGGCGGATGGCAGGGATTCTTGATAATATTTCGATTCTCACTGTCGTTGAGTTTGCATCGTTTACAGGCCTGAAGGCCAGAATAGAAATATGACAGCATTCTAGACGCATTGAAAGTATCATTTTAAAAGCGAAATTACTTCCTTTCGAATGCCGCAGCCGCCAAAGGAGGCAATCCAAAATTGCTTTCCAAGCGGTCCGTAATGTCACTAGAAAAATCGGCTAGGCATCCTTCAATAAATTCATCAATACCTTAAATCCCATACTCCCCGTTGATATCCGTTTGCACTCTTACTCGCAGATATAATGGAGCCCCATTCCACAATGTGTCTATGAACGAGTCGCGATGGAGATCCATATCAGCGTTCACGAGCTCAAAGTCAAAACTCCACATCAATTTGCAGATAATGAAATTCATCTCCACCCATGCAAGGCTGAAAATCTGTATCAGCCAAGCTCTCTCTACCAGAGCAATTCATGAAGCATTTACTTACTTTTGCCCAATACAACCTCTAGGCCCCAGACTAAAAGGCTGGGCCGCCTCCAAAATATCCCAACTCTTCGATACCCTATCTTTAGCCCATCGATCGGGCTTGAAGGTCATCGGGTCCTCCCAGTTCCTGGAACTTAGGTTGGCAGAAAATGCATTGGTGCTCACAACAGTGCCTTCTGGGACAAAAATTCCGTCAACCGTATCCCCTCCCCTCGGTACCAATCTAGGCAATCCTGGTGCGACAGGTGCATAGATTCTCATTGCCTCGAGAATTACTGTTCGCAAAAAAGGTAGAGAAACAGCGTCTTGAGCGTTGATGGACTTGTAGGTGGGAAATCTAGTACGGATTTCGTTCTTCAGGCGATTATAGAGAGCTTTGTCTCGCAGAATGTAGTTTAAGGCTGTTTTAATGGTTATATTAGTAGTGTCAGTTCCGGCTTGTAGCAGTTCGGCGGCTTGCGCAGCGATATGAATGGCGCCTTGCGATTCGTCCATATTTTCTTGCAGGCGCGTAAGAAAATCGGGACGTTTTGAGGGGTTGGCAAGACGCCTGATTGGATTGATTAGTGAATGGCTTGCACCGGCTAGACTTGCTTACTCTTGAGCAATCTTAAGTGCGAATTGCTCGTGCTTCTTATTGCCTTCCAACAATCTGAGCAATGTACGCGCGAAAAAAAGTGCATATATCTTGCCAGCAATAGGGAATCGCTTCATGATATCGATGATTCCGACTTGGCGAGTGGCTTCGTGAATAAATTTTACACTCGGATGCTGGCCGCCGTTCTTCAGTGCATCGAAACTCTTTCCGAAAGCCAAGCTTCCCATGATGTCAAACATACATAGCCTCAGCCACCAATCAAATTCCATGACCTCTCCCTTCTTTACGCCGATCTCTCTCACATTGGCCACTAGGTGTTCAATAATATCCTCTACCAGAGGCTCTTGTTCTTTCAATGCCAGGCTGCTGAATGCATGGCTCATGAATCTTCGCATCGATGCATGCTCCTTTGGATCCCGAGACGTGATGATTCCGTGAATGCCTTCTTCAATAAACATATATCCATCGTAGAACTCAGACTTGATGAACGTCTGATGTCCATGCCGGAAGCCATAGATATCTTTCCAGGATTGCGCCGTGTTGAAGCTGATTTCATTGGGCGCGACACAGACTACTGGCCCGTACTTCTCGTGCATAGAGTGAATCCAGAATTCTTTGCGTCTACGGAGTAACCAGTATGAGTATGGTACGTTGGAGTAGTGGCATAACCATGGGCCGGGAAACTTTCGTAGCGGGTTTGTTAAGGCTGTGTAGAGTTTGTGGAGCAATGTGAGGAGCGTCTACAGCAATTAGCGGAACTACGACCAGGAAGTTAGAATCATTTACGAAGAATACAAGGCCAGCCCAGACAAGGGCGATAGGAGACAGTGCGAAGAGCATTACTTAGTGAGTGCTGGCGTCTCGACTAAGGACAATTTAGCTACATATAATTAGAAGAGCGCGATAACATTGAGCGCTGGATCCTATATACCCCGCGCAAACAATATTTTACACCAACCCACCTCGTTTCATGAACACTAATATCAATGCTGGCTTGTCAACGCCAGCCTGTCAATACCTCGCTTCTCATTGATCCAATACCGAACGGTAGGCAGCGAGCAAACACCGCTTCACCAACACAGATATGCAGTCCGATACACAATAGATACTGTCCCCCAATCAGCTGAAGGCATTATGCGAAATGAGTGCAAATAAATACACAACATCATAGGCCGTCCCACAAATAGGCTATGCTTACAGTCATACAAAACGCTTGGGGTTCGTGGCAACCGCCCTAGGATATTTGATTGGTAGGTGGAATTTCGAGAGGCGGGGTTTGCATAAAAACAACTGTAGTCAATATACAGTCCAAGTTGTCGGACGCGAATCACGATAGGAGTAGTATGACAGGGCGTGCGTGTGACTAGGGTTTACATCTCTGTAAGAAACTAATGGGCATTGGTTAAAGTAAGTAAAATGGCTTCAACTTTGGTTTTATTTCTCATAGCATATATATTTATTAATGGTATTCTTATAATTGAATATACACAGCGCCGACAAACAGAAGCTGGAATTTAGACGATACTATCAGCCCTCATCTCGGGATTAACATATTCGAAATTATGCTGGATATATATCCTGGCTTCACGTGATTCTCTAAGTGGTCGCTTCTATCCTCGTTTAGCTTAAAACTATACACGAAATTTATATTGAAGTGGACGAGAGCAGAGAAATGCATCAAATAAAGTTCATTACAGCAAAAGCTACAGAGTCTTCGTTAGATCCTATCATATCGATAAAATGGAATTTGACACATGATTTTTGATACTGAAATCTGCCCCTTTTTCCTACTATCCTATTATAGTTGGCCTGTTTTCAGGCCTATATAGTCTCGCCACTGCCAGCCTCTGGCCAGGCGGGCCACTTACCCTCCTTCAATACATCAATATTTGCCTCAGCAATTGGTGCTGCCTGATACGCGACAAAATCAATTATCTTTACGAATTCCCTACTCACCTTCCTTTCAGTATTTGTCTAGATAGAATCTTCTGAGGTTGAATCCTCAACATATTTATACTCCTATAAATATAGAACAAGCCGGGAAGACTATTATACTCTGAATAGGGTATTAGCATCGCTATTATGAGAAGGAACATGCATCAATACGATCGTAGATATATGTGATTTTCGTTTAGTTTACCTTTTCCTTCTAAGTTAAATAATTGTTCAATGAGAAAAACTTGCAACTTTATTAAATTTAAAAGAAAAAAAAAGATGCGTTCTTCATAATAGCAGTGCGGGTCCTCTTTCTACGGTATTTCAGTCAACAAGAATCCCTCATCTAGCATAAGCTAGCCTGTTTTTCTGTATTCATTGAAAAGAAATGAACAGAATAATGCGGACGAGAAGATTGTAAAACATGTCTATCGCACATGCGATATTTTTGGATATAGATTCTATTTCGCGCGAATTGCAACGCTATGTCTGGCATCAACAGTGTCAAACTATAGATGTTTGCCTAGTGCAAAAGTCGGCTAACTAAATTTGGCAAACAGTGCGACCCTATCTCCGTGCCCGACCTCATCAAGATTGTAAGGCATTTCTATGGGCTATATTACTAGAATTATTCACCTTGGCACAAAAGATGTATGGATAATGCCGTTTCACAAAAGCTACGTACGCCATGATGCAAGGCGCAGCCTGACAAAGCATTCCGATTGGTCAGCTAGTGTTGGTAATTGGCATATTTTCATTTCGCATCTCGCACGACAACGCAACACACGACACGGGGGCCTTTTCGTTAGTTATTACTATGCACCTAGAAGTATTGATATCTCATGCGTTCGGAGCTTGTGATTAATCTCATTCTTTCTATAGATTT
The DNA here is from genome assembly GCA_010094045.1 of Lojkania enalia. Classification (NCBI taxonomy): domain Eukaryota; kingdom Fungi; phylum Ascomycota; class Dothideomycetes; order Pleosporales; genus Lojkania; species Lojkania enalia. The sequence continues at coordinate 174,854 of ML986649.1, forward strand.
CACGTATCGTTAACGTCGAAGACTTTGGATTTTTATTGAGTAGGGCATGGTAAGTTTAAACGAATGGATCTGCGACTTGTGGGCATTAAATTCCCTAAATATTGCTACACATCTGTTATTCGTATTCTTGCCCCATTAGGGTGGAGGGGGATCTAGGCAGAGTCGTAGGTCAGCCTCATCCAAATCGCGCGAGTATGAATAACACGTAACAACTGAACCTATGCAACCTGGTGGGATCTCGAAAGTATTTAAATCACTATATAGCTCCTAAAATCCCTCATCCACTACCATCCTCCCACACTATCTACAAAGTGCTCGTTCTTTGCCCATCATGCAAATCTTCAACTCTATTCTTGCCATAACTTCTGTCCTTGCGCTCTTAGGAACGGCCGCTGCAGCCCCAAAATCCAACTCAATAACTATCGGCAAACGCGAAATTACTGTTGATGACGGGAACAAATTCCAAAGACATGGGGGAGGACCATGCGCTGAACTCTCCCATATCTTAGAAGGCATAACTGACGAGCGAATCCAACGACTGATGGAAGTTGAACCAACCGGCGGCTCCTACAAAATTGCCTTGTTTCAACGCGATGATCGCATCAGCATGTTTTTCCGTGTCGATGTCTACAACTACGATGAAGAGGTTAACAAGAACTCTGGCAATATCAGATCGTATTTAGAAAAAGCTGCGACATACGCGTCTGGGGATGATCCGGGTAGGCCGGGGAAATATAGTCGGGGAGGATGGTATCAGCTTATGGCCGGCGATGATATTCGTAGTAGATTCGTGGTTGACGTATTTTGCACGAATTTGCGTAGTGAATGTGGAGGTTGTCCCAAGAATTAGAAGTGGCAGTAGAGTTCTTTGAGGGTAGCGGCCTAGGTGTAATCTTCGTTTGTGGGGCGCTATTGCTATTTTTCACGTTTTAGGTCTAGTAGATCAAAATCAGGGTGTATATCAATATATTATCTCTCCTTGGCTCTTTGGAGTTCCAGCCCTTTCATTATACGCTTAGGCTTATTGCAAGTCCGCAAGGATCGAGCAAGGTCTAACCTCGTGAAAAGCCGCTAGATAGCACTATAAAATAATCAAACTCAGGCATATGATGAGGGAAACACTCCCTGTAGTGATTGCTGGAGGAATTAGCAAATTTGAGGACGAGAAAACCGCTACGCTTTCGTGAAGCTTACTATCTCCTCCCTCACGATGTTCAATAGTCTCCTAGAAAATCCCTATCAGCGCCCTTGCAGCACTATAGCAGTGCCATGATCCAAAAGGCGGAATTTAGCATTTAGTGGACCTCTAACAGCCCAAATATTCAGCAGGTTTCATCCTCGTCTTGTCTCTAACGCCATTCAAAGAACCTTGGCAAAAATCGGTACGTTTCCCATATCTTTGGCCAACTGTAATCCATAACTGTCATGTTCAACACCGTACGTGACTCGAGTGTCGGGTGCCTAACGGATACGATAGTTCAACTCATCGGCCGAGCTGAGAGGTTGAGTTAGAAGACCGAATTGGTTCATGGTAAATAGCATATCTTATGATTCAAATAGTAGTAGAATCGCGCCAAAGCCTAGACAAATGAAGTCGATAAAGTCAATTATTAGATCATGCTTCTTCTATACTTATCGCAGGTCTTCGTCCAACCCAATGAGTTATGGTCTCTTCCTTTCATTTACAGCAATGTTGAAGTATGGGAATGATGGAAGATATCCTGTGGCAAAGATTATGGTATTAGGCTTGATTATTTTTCGGAAACGGCCATATCCCGGACGGCCACTATTAAGAAGGTGAGCAATGCCATTCCTCATGAAACGAAATGGGAGTGGAATTGTGTCGATGATGCGGGATGGATGAGGCTGGCATTCAATATCGATGAAGAAACGACATATTCGATGGATTAGGGGCCAGATATTCGGACGCCAAGCTTTATTGAAAAAGACCAAGAGGTATGAGTTTATGATATACAAGCCCATCTCTGTGGACTAGATGTAACTTACTCCTGAAAGCATTGAATCGATAACCGGATATCCACCTATCCATTAATTAAGTCCACGGGATTGCCGGAAATGGCCTAACTAGGTGCTTCAACCGCCATAAAATGGTAAGATATCCAAACAGGCATGCTGTCACGGACCATTCTGTGTACGTACATGGATTAGAAGAGAGTAAAATTGTCCGACAACGATTGGCAAAGCTGTCCTATCCATACCATAGCGAAATAGCCGCGGAAGAAATTGCTCATTTAGGAATCTCGAGGACGCTTGTTAAAACCTAAATCAGCGGAACTTGAGAATGCTCCTACCTTAGTAGCGCCGAGCCAACCATCCTGATGACAAAGCACAGTGCTTTTAGGATCGCTGGTAACGCCTAAATGACGGATATCTACGCTAGTATCCCCCGCTAGCAGAACCACAATTTCCCGCCCTTTCCCAAAATACTCACGAAAGTTGGGGTCTTCCGGATGCATTATCTTCTAAGTGTTCGATGCTAGGTATAATCGGCCGGTATCTTGCAACATGAACACTAGAGCAAATTGTGATTGCATCACAGCTCTATTCATTTATTTCACTATTGTGCATCTGATAGGTAGCTATGTGGCTACTTGTTTCGTATTGCTCTATTGAAACAACCTTGTGGTTCAAATAAATGCCCGGCCAAAGGTCAAAATGTGTCGTAGAGTCGAAAAGTAATGCCACAAATCTTCCTGTCGAGAAGAAGCCCGGCTCATCAGGGAAAGGGGAGGTGAGAAAGTCTAAGAAAGAAGTGAGAAGGTTCGATGATACGAACTCTGCATCTTAGTATGTAAGGATGTTGAACATACCGCCGAGCTTGTCTTGCTGCTCGAATAACTTGAACGATAAAGGCTGGGTGTGAAAGCGAAGGTGAGCTTCTCCAAGACACTTTAGTTAGGCCGGAAGGTAAGCTATCGATAGTTGCTACGCAAATTGTCAACGATTTTGTAATTTCCTACGATTTCGTCCCCTCTTGTCGTTCCTAAGTCACTGCTCGTCGCCTTGGCCGACGCCAGCAATATCGAGCGCTGCACTGAAACGACGAATCTCATTTAAACACCCAACTTATAAAGCCTACTACACAACCTAAAGCTATATGGACAATTCTACGGGGTTTTCCGCAGACTGAAAGCGAAGGCTAATATCAGACGGTTAAGAAATCTAGGCAACGCCGTCCGAAGGACTGCTTTCTACCCGTCCCACTAACGTCACTGGCGACAGTTGTAGTCGCTTTAATGGTTCTTTTTCTCCTCCCCAAAAGATTTTGTAGCAATGAGGCACTCTTTCCAACATACTGGAAATCCGTCAGTCCAAGTGATAATAGCTCGATAGTTGATTGGTCAGAATCTGTTGAAATTCATCACATGACTGTAGAATATCTGCCGACCCTATAGCTAAGTGGATCAAGACATTTAGTTAATACCGGCTATATATGTAACGAACTGATCTTTTTATTTCCGAATTCTCATATGTAATACACGACAAAGAATTTAGTTCCATAATTGCCTTACTAACATGAGGGATTCTAGTTGGATCAAGATCATTTATTCCGTGTGCTTGTAAGACAGAGATATCAATATTTTATGTTCTTTTGAGTGTGTATTGTGAGCCCCTGCGAAAAAAAGAGAAAACACGATAAGTTTACCAGCAAGGTTTTACTGTCTATATATCCCGTACATCAATAGTTTGATCCACCACTGAGCTTTCAATCAAGTTAATTCTAGCGTAGGTTACAGGCGGGCTGAGCATCCCACTAACTTATCCGACATCTAGAGTGATAGGCCTTATTACCAAATGAGAGGATATATATATGAAAGTAGTTCTAGCTTATTTGCTATCTACTATATTTTTCTTAGACGTACGTGAATTATGCCCTCTCACTCTACAGCGCGTACAGCCGGCATGAACCTGCCTTTTCACACCTTCTCCTACCCTAATCTAACGTATTTTAGCCTCAAGTTGCTCCTCAACGTCCTTATAACTATATCTTTATTATCCGCCTTTGTTAGAGTACCCTATTTCTAGATCTGCTTCTTTTTATTATGTACGCATTATAGCTACTTCATTTACCTTCTAAAGCTGAGCAACTTGATCACGTAGCAGGACAATAGGGTGAATTATCAGCTCAACATCTTTAGCAAGCTGATTGATTGGCTCCATAATGTGACCCCATTATTACGTATTGCCAATTTGTAGGGATACCATTAATATTAATCAATGAAGCGATCCTATTAAGAACCTTAGAAGCATTCACTCCCATATTTGCTTCTGTTCATCTGGGGCACTTCTCGAAATACCGTAGATCATTGGAACGGTCTCAAAGTATTTTCCTCTTGTTCTCGGAGGGAAATAGAGATTATCAAGTAGACAACCTCTAGAGTTTCGTGTGGCAAGGTGCGATCAGCTCGACTTCCATGCATATGGCCAAATGCCAATATTATGACTGTTAGGGCCTATGTATCTTTACAGAATACAGGGAAGCAAGCTCTCTGTGCCCAAGATCACGTGAAGGATCAGCAGCACCCTAGGGTCGATTCGCGGGGCTCGTTAATTATCACCTGTAAGGTACTTATAAAAATATCAAAGCTCGGCAAAAACTTAGCATTGTTTCTCGAGGATTACGTTTTGATTTAGGTAATCTATGGGCCTAAAATAGCAAAGCTATGCTTTATAGAATGAAAATTATAAGAGAGGAGTCCACTAAGAGTTCATCCTGACCTATTCTTTACTCTATCACGGCAAGCAGGTGGGCCTATAACCAAGAGTCTGAGTGGGCTGAACTGTTCCTTCCTTGCTCTGGTCGTGCGACAAGGCGTTGAGAGCGTTTATAGAATCTAAAAGGAGACCGTGAGCAGAGTAAAGTGGATCTATTTCGAAGTCTGACTCAGGACCCATGATTCAATGCAACATTTTGGTATCACCTCCACAGTTTGCCCCTCGAAGTCTCAGGCAACAAGGTGTGGATTCTGGTGATGGAGACAGGGATTATCCAAACCGATAACCCTGCTGAGATTCCAAATGCGGCCCAACGTCGAGCCTTGTGTCACCTTAGCTCACCATCGCCTTCGTACAGTACCAGTGTCGACAACGCTATAAATATCGTGAACCCGAAAGCGTCACGTCATTTAGGTTCATCAGCTCATTTTCTGCCCTACCGCGCTTGTGTATGGTTCGCTTGATCGATCAGGTGAGGTCCGAGCCGAGGCTGATGCCGTTTTCGCGACCTTGCATGGGGGTCACGTGGAGAACACCATACCAAATCCATCAACTTTGCCCGTATAACTTTATTGGAACCCGTAAATGCGACTCCGGTCACGTATTCCAGACGTTCAAAGCTAAGCCATGCATTCCTATATATCTGGCACCACCCACCCCATGAATCTAGAATTTCCAGTCACTCGTTCGTCATTACGCAGCAGCGTCAAACTTACAAAATGAAATACCTACTTGCTGCGGCTGCTATGCTGGCAGTCGCATCATCTCACTCACCAGACGCAACCACGACAGATCCTTTTTTGACTTGCACATGGAATGGGGAAGAAAAGATTTGTACCTGTCCCACAGGCTTTTACTACAACGGAGAGAATTGCATTAGGAACATACCCACTCCAACAAAATCATGTCAATGGGGTTATTACATCGATATCCAGGGAAACTGTGTAGCCAGCATACGAACTCCGTCTCCAACTACATGTCTATATGGCATATACACGGATTATCGGGGACCGCACTGCAATCCATCGCCCACTGTTAATTTGTATCCTTGCCCCACCCCGAGTCAAATGAGCTGCAGCTGCTATCCAGGTTATTATAACGATTACAGAGGTCATTGCAGGAGGATCCAGTCACCAACTCCGCCAACATCAACATCAACATCAACATGCCTTTGGGGCTATTATACGGACTACAGGGGCCACACGCGCTGTTCTCCCAGCCCAACACCAACTTCGACATGCCCTTGGGGCTATTATACAGATTATAGGGGCCACACGCGCTGTTCCCCTAGCCCAACGCCAACACCCTGTCCTACGGACTATTACGAGGATTGTCTGGATAATTGTTGGGCTCCCTCTGAAACGGCAACGGCAACTATGATCTATGGTTATTGGGATCAATTCCATCATTGCGTCTGCCCCACTGGATGGACTACCCGTGCCAATGTTGGGACCTGTTATCGTGAGCTTAGTTCAACTCCTTCAAGCACTGCCACGAGTTCTTCCTCACTTGTTTGCCCACCCGGCTCGGAGCCTGATGGCATGGGTGGATGCAAGCCTTTCTATTTAACGACTTCTACGGCTACAGCTTCTCCGTCTCCGGGAACTACATGCGGCGGGTATAACTCGACCAACTGCACTCCGACCCCCCCAGGTCCAACGGTGATCACCAAAACCGAGCACCACATCGAAACCCTTACTGTTTGTCCATCATCAACTACATGCCATGGTCAGACTGTTACTTGGACACATACCTATGGCCCTACCTCTTGCCCGCCAGTTGTGACTTGCACTTGCGTCCTTCCGGGTGGATATCCAACGCTCACATCATGCCCGCGTAGTGTTACATGCACCGGACAGACAACGACTATTACAGAAGGAGTTACGGTAGTATTGCCTTCCGAGTCACTTCCAACTCCGAATGTACCTCCACAGCCGTCGTCAACTCCACCGTTGGAGCTTGGTGGAGCAGCTGCTACAGGTGGCGTTGGGTTAATGGCAATTTTGTTCGGCGCTTTTGCTGCATTGTAAAGTTGCATGGTCACAGCTTATGTCAGAATGATGATTTTTTGCTATCTCTCCTCATTAACTGGTATTGTAATATTGGGGTTTTCTCAGGGTTTAGGGTGGTTTGGCGTAAATGGAAGTGATGTAAATGTTGCAGGGGACCAAGTATTGAACGAAGTTGTATATAAGTCTGCAAGACTTCACGCATTCCTTTAATTGGTATCGGAAAGACAGGTACATAGGTGGCATTTGTAAGCGAATCGAGTTCTATGTATTTCTGTATGTCCCTGACCTTCACTAAGTGCGGAGTAAATTACAGCTACGACAAGCTACGCGTCTACATTGAAACTACGTCGGTAGGAGGCTGGTGTTGTCCCGAAGCTTAAATAATCTTTATGGAATACTTTCCATCTCGCTGTTCAACGCAAGGAAATCCAATTTTTGTTTCCCGATCGGTTTGTTGGAGTACATCTTCGAGTTTAGCCTGGTTATTCTCGTTCACGTTCAAAGATGCTACGCCTATCCGACGATAGATGCCTTCCACACGATCGTGGACTTGGAGCATCAGGCAGCGAATTATCACAGTTCGCCCGGAAGTAGTCATGGATGACTGTTTAGCTATGGGCATTATAAATAAAGAGCAGTTGAGGTTCTCTTCTCGAAAGTCGCTTTGCATGACGTCCAACTTGAACCGAACATGTAAGTCAGGTTCCTCATTTGACGCGCCTGTCCATATATGCATTCTCCATGTAAGCCCTATTGAACTCGATTGTGGGAAATATGGTTCCATAATTTGGATAAGCTTCAAAACACCCTTCAAATGAAGCTCCGCGCTACGAATAGCGCCATATTTGTCTTCTGTCACATAGTTTATGGAAACCTGCTCGACTGTAGCCAAAAGATCTCCTTTTAGGTCACTCTGGAGGGATATCGGACCATCGAGTGATGCCCAAGACCAAGAAGGAGCGCGATATTCTGCGGGCCGGGTTATGTCACCAATGTCGCGGAGGTTGCTGAAATCGGTCGTTGCGACTGTCCATAGAAGATGGAATTCCAAGCTATCTCGCCACAAGCCGGCAATATAGTCATCTTTTAGTAGTCGCCCTATCTTTTTGGCCAGACCGGCGCAAGCAATCAGCTTGTCTCCTGGAAATGTGAGGTTACATTTTGTGTATGTCTCAACAATATCACACCAGCTATGATATGCAGCAGTGATTTCGCCAACGGTAGTTGTAATAAGAGATTTCGGTGACTCGCTTGGTATACATGAAGGTAGCCCGTCTGGGTACATCTCCGAGGAGTTCTTCTCGGCGCATTCCCAAAGAATCTGTTGGGTGCCAAGATGAAGGATTCGCGGTGCTAGAATTCGCTCCTGTACCACCCAAGCTCTCGTATGTAGTATCGCCTCGGAAACCTCGCGTCGCCAGATGTCATGATCATGTAGAATAAAACTATCTCTCTCTGTTTCATTGCCGCACTCATTATCTGTGGGGACCCGCACAATTTGTGGAAAGATGGACTTCGGATCACGTGTGTGAAAGAAAGAGTGGAAGCCATCTGGTGCATCCAAAGCCGAGATATTGCAAAGAGAATTGGCATACACATCTTGCATGCAAGGCGCCTCACGTCTCCAGTCGGAGAGGTCGTCCTTATCTTGAAATATGCACAATGCATCTATCCATAGGTAGCGGCAACCTAAACTTCGGACAGTATAAATCGCATCCTGAAATAGCTGCCTGAGTCTGAATACTGAAATTCCATCACGTAGACTGTTATATGTCGCTTTAGTAAGCGTTAGATGATTGACTTTGCCCCAGCAATGGCTAAGTGTCATATATCTTCCATTTGGGATGGTTTTACCCGTCTCGATTAAGCGTATTGAGTCGGGCGATAAGGCATCTGGTTCTAGGTCGAGCAAACGGGTTGGGCACCAAGTCGTCTCAAGGGATATCGAACAGCATTTTTCGTGATTATTGGTGCAGTCCGACATCCATTTCCTAGCAAGGGAAAGGACCTCCAAACTCTTGGTATTTATTATCCCTTTCCCTGCAAGTCTCATCGACTCACCTTCGTTTTGATCAGCGGGGTCTTGTTATAGACTATCGGTAAATTGCTCACCGTCCAAGATGAATCGCGCCTCTATTGCTTCCGCTTTCGGATCCTCGACCTTAAACTGAAAGTTCATATGATCTTCATCCAATCGAACATCGAGCCAGAAGTTTTTCGGTTGTCTTTTGCTCTCATCTTCGTTCCATTCACGCGGTAATAGCTCAATCTCCGTGCACAGAGGAACATAATCGCCTTTGCCGAGCTTTGCCCCTTCGTAACCTAAAGCGCTTCGCGTGGCGAGCCTGGTGAGGATAAGATTTCGGGCCCAAGGCGAGAGCCTGGCGCAGAATAGGTTACAAATATGGCAATCAGTAAAGAGCGATGCATAGAAGCTCTTCAGAGAGCGGTGATGAGGTTGTTGGGGATCATACGACTTCTGTCCCGGAGACTTCCGCACTCCATTCCAGCGACGGATAGCGCGCTGGATAGTATCATGGCATACATCGCATAACATTATAGGTATTCTTGGTCTGCACTGGATTTCTAGGAGCTTGCAAATCAGACCTCATCAACGTTTCTTCGTAGACGACATGTCCGTGGAACCCCACACTAGCTGACGGAAAATACGATACTACTATGCCTATCCAGGGCTGGCTCATTCACTTACGAGCACTAGCGTCTTCGCCTCAGAGTTTCGGCCCCAACTGAAAGAATCGCCGAGATAGCCTCCTGTGAGTAATTAAATGAAACCGCTCCTCCAACAGAATGGTGTTTATGAGAAATGCAAATAAAATACTAAATTGATCCTCGCAACTAACTCGCAGGCCTACATAAGATATGAATAAAGGTTCCTTAGGGCCCCTGATCAAAATGGTATAAAAATCTTAGTAGTTTCATCTATCATTTATATCCAGATTTACATCCAACCCGCTCGACTACATATTCCTCGCGCTACTGTACCACCCTCAATTGTGAGGTAATTACCATACCCGATATGGTCACATAGCGCAAGTAGGGCTAAACGCCAAGAAGCTCGGTACGTCTTGAGAAAAAAGTATTAAGTATCATATTATCTTTTCTGCCTAAGCCGACATATTCGCACAGATAATCTATTTGTATAAAACAGTGAGCAGTGATCTGGACCCAGACAGGAGTAGCGTTGGTGTTTTAGAAATAACCATAAGGATCTAGATAACGACATGATTCTTAGTATGCTGATACTTCATGGAGGGGAGTTGTGGTATGATCATTGAACAAACAAGCCCTTCATTTTCGCGGGATGAGGAAATGGTAGGGGTGGCACCTGCGGGTCACGTGAATATTTAAGTGACGGAACTTGGCACTTTCAAATGAAGTAAAAGAAAATACTATATCCCCAGAACTTACGGGAGACTTGCGGTGAGATATTTAAATTTTAGAAACTTGAAGATTTTTAGGTATCCAGTCGATTAGATATCCTAGCACGCGATACAAGATCTTTCACTTCATATTCTTCTCTTACCCTTCAATGACAGTCTCGACATCTCCATAGTCTTAAGTCAAAGTATCATTCACAGAGGATTATTCTTGAACTTTCTTTGTTCTTCCTTGACTACACACCTGCCCGGACATTTAACAACCACAATAGCGTGGCTCAATTCCATCCCGGATAAGCTCCTTCTCGCCGTTGCTTCTAACATTCGAAATGTCTTCTAACTCTGAAACCTTGCCATTGTATCGTGCAGGCGTCAGCTAGCAGCCCATGAGGTTCTGCACAAGTCACCATGCCTTGTCAATCCGACGCATCATAACCCGATGCGCATTACTCTGCTTCTCATGACGTTAATTGAGAGGCAAGATTTGGCCAAGTCAGTACGCCAGCTGACAATCGAGTATACGTATGCCTATCATGAGCATAAAAGCAGTTATCAAGAGACCATAGGATACGACAGGAATAATAGTGTACAGTATCATTAGAAGTCGAGGTGCACAGGCCACGAGTATGCTAAATATATCTATGGCTGGAAAGAAGTTGAGAAGCTCTTCTTGCATCGATATCGTAATGGCTCTCAGGCCCTCCTTATCAATTATATTGGTTGTAATAGCAAGATTCATGAACCACAGTCAGTCAGGTTGCTCTTATCAATTTTGCAGTCATTAAGTCTCTCGTTACCTCACCCTTAGGACAATATCTAATGGTAAATCCTTTGCAAAACTCTGTTAATTTGTTTAACCTCCTTTCAGGTTGGAAAGAAGAGGCCAACATCGCACATGAGGATTTCGGCACCTTGACCGTTCTGAACGAACTTCGCTCCATTTCTACGCCTAAGCTTCTGCTATGGTCGGTGACGCTTATTCCCACACTTTAGAAGTTAGGAATTAGACTGCCTACCCATCTTGACGCAAATGACACCTTTGGTTCGACTATCTTTCCAATTCATATTCCTCAGTGTCTGGATGTCGAGAATCTCACGATCAATATTATGGTAATGACGCCCAACGGATCTCTACGTTTATTTTACCATGAAGATACTAGGGAATTCTTTGGGATTGTACTAAGTAAAATGGTGTGGCTTCATTCTCTTTTCCTCCGCGTCAACGCAGTATCTTGGTGCAACACAGAAATCGGACAAGATATTACTTCTGAGAATTTTACCGATTTGATCGCACCAATCCCTCCTAATAATTTCAATTTATTTCAATCATTATTTCCAAAATATATACAGGAGAATGACGAGGAGAGTTCACAGATGACCAATTGTTCCCATCCGAGTACCTCACTTTGCAAGTTTCGCAACCTAAAGCGCATAGCGGCCCCAGCAGACTTCTTCTTATTCACGGCAGAGCCGATAAACCTATGGTAAAGACCATCTAGATGCTCCCGAACACGATCAGAGTCATAGAGGTCTTTCAAGGAACATGGAGACTGAACTAGTGAATGGACAGTCTTCACAATGAGCTTCGATATCTCCCTCATCTTCGTCAGATCGTATTGCGGTATATTGTTTTATCTCGCGAGAGCGATAACATGCCCTCAGTGGTAGAAACAATGGTCTAGGATGAGGGCGTTTTGGGGCCCGGCCGGTCACGATTCGCCGGAAAGATGGACGGGAAGGCGACCCGTAGGATTCAAAATAACGGCGCTCGGAAGGAATTTGGGTAGGCTGGAATCGACGTGGTTAGGCTGCGATAGAGACAGAGCTGATCAGCAAAGATGAATTTTTAAGCTTGTTTGCCTATTTTCGCACCTTCTCTCCCTAAGAAGCTCTGTACCGGATACTGAATTCTATTATGACAAACATTGCCAACATAATGATAATTGGCGCCTCATTACAGTTAATAGTACTTTAGGGTGACCGCATCTAGCTAATTCTATACGGATATTGTTCCGGTATATCATAAATTCTTATTGTCTTTGCCTAGAACGTGTTGAGTATAGTTGGTGTCGAATTATTAGCACCACTATAATGAAGGAGGCTGTTTTCAGTCACAAGATATCTAGGGATCTCTGCTATATCGCAACGCGACTTCTCGTACGGCTCTTTTGCGGCACTTACGCTACGTCATAGTACCATGTAACCATCGTTTGTTCATAACGATGTGTCCCAAGACCTAAAGAACTTGTACATGATTCAGTAGTTATTCGATCCTAAATCAAAAAATCAAAGGATTGAAAGGTTGTATTACAGGCAACTCTTGAGCACAGTCAGAAGTGGCGAATACAATTAATATTCTTCTCTCCTGCCTATGTTGCACTAGCACATAATCATCTTACCGTGTAGGGCCGATCCAGGCCGTCATAGCTACTAATCAACAATGTGCAACTTAGGCGAAGGCCTCCCCAATACCGTTGTTGCTCTCCGAATTGTTGTGGCGAGTGCGACATATTGAATACCGAAATCGTAAGTGATATGAAGACATGGTTGGCAGAAAATCCTATTCCGGATTTGGAAAAATTAATCGCATCCTATTCGCCAGGTCCCTAGCCAGTTTTTTGCCGAAGGATCAACAGGGCATCGACAAATTAAGTGCTGCATATCCTGCCCAACCAGCGCCGATTTGCAAAGTGATCAATAATACCCAGATGTGCCGAAGTGCAGGAACATTCCGTTGAAATGCCGAAGTATGGGGTCGGTAGCAATATCTTGATATCATATGTGTTACCACCTGCATTTGTGGGGAGATTAGTGTCACGCGGGGAAGCCCTGGAACATCGATTTTATTGGCCGTGGACGTGTTTGGATAAACGAGTAGACATTCAACACCAAGACTACAAGACATCGGTATGTTGGGGAGCCAAGGAATGGAAGAATGGTCTAATGACGATAAATGTTTGACGTGTGATATATTGTGAGAGGTCACCCTCTTTTGCTTTAGAACCTCCATCATTGCCAGTCCATTCATTCTCGAGTGCCTAACGACTTCCCGTAAATATGAGGTGGTCTTCTCTTGCTTTTCTCATCGCGCCTTCACAGGCTGCACTCCGATTCGGATGCTCGACGTTGAGTATTCAACGTCTTGATCCGGTCGTAGAGCCTGGCAATCTTCCATCAGCACATCTTCATCAAATCGTTGGTGGAAATGCTTTCAACGCGACGATGTCTGGTGATATTGGCGAAAAAGGTTTGCACGCCAAGTATTCTCTAAACCGATCTGTCTAACGTTTTGTCAGGAACATGCACAACTTGCACCTTTTCAGAGGGTACAGTCAGAGAGTTTGTGTAATAGATATTGATGACTAAAGATAACGGTAGACTTCTCAAATTACTGGACAGCCGTCATGTTCTTCAGACATCCGAACGGAACCTTCAAGCGTGTACCGATCATGCAGAACGCGGCCTTGCCAAATGGCATCAACGGTGGCATGACCATCTATTATACACAGAAAGACTTCTTCTCAAATGGCAACCAGAAGATTACTTCATTCCCGCCCGTGAGTTTCCTCCTTACTATACGAAGTTAGAATCTAATAATTCAATTAGGGATTCCGCATGACCGTCGGTAGCCCAACAACCGATACTTTGGACAAGGCCAGGGGCAACATTGGCCTTCGCTTCGTGTGTCTGCAGGACAAGAACACTCGATTCCCAGAGCTCCCCGACTTTCCAACTCAACCATGCCGGGGTGGTATCATGACCGTTCATCACTTCCCTTCGTTAGTTCTCCCTAGTCATATATTTCAGACATACTAATCAAGTCAGATGCTGGGATGGCAAGAACCTCGACAGCCCCGATCACCAATCTCACATGTACGCTACTACGAAGGAGGCCTTCCAAGAGGCTGGTCCATGTCCTGCTTCTCATCCAGTCCGCATGCCACAGCTCGCTTATGAGACTCTCTGGGACACCACTCAATTCAACAGCATGTGGCCCTCTGGCGCAGAGAACCCCTTCGTTCTCGGCTTTGGGCCGAATGGTGACGATAACGGCTATGGCACCCACGCCGATTACGCCTTTGGCTGGAAGGGAGACTCTCTCCAGAGGGCCATGGACTCGAACTGCATGTTCAACGCCTGTGAGAATGGAAGGCCGCTTAAGAGTCAAGGCGTCGCGGAGATGAATAGGTGTGCTGCTAAGCAGGTTGTTAAAGAGCCTCTTGACGGATGTAAGTTGCTATCTTAATCGATCGTAATATCTCACGCTAACAAATGGGTTCTAGGGCTCACCTCACTTCCCGGACAGTAGATTGGGATGGCTTGATCAGGTATAGTCAGTTGATAGGTAACTTCTACACCCCAGATTGTAATTTTGATGAGATTTGAACGCTCGTTTTCGGGTTGAACAGACCTTTTCTATCGTTTACAAACCATTTGTGTTCTCATATTCCCATTTGAATAGCCCTATTGCCGTGCCGCAAGTGAAAGATAATGGATGGCAACCTTTCATGCATTGAGGCGGTTAGCTGATGCAGACCGTAAGGCAACAGGCAGCTCAGCGCTGGCTCAAGCCACAGTTGCTGCATCCATGTAGTCCCATACTGTATCTTATATTGCTTCATTTGAAGTGTTCGCACATTCTAAGCGATCGGATCCAAGGGTGGCTTGAGCGGTGACATAAAGATAATTATATATACGACTATTGAAGTCTAAAATGCCCAAATGCACCATGCACCTTTAATAAACCCAATACTACAAACAAAAGAAATGATCTCGACTACCTCATGCTTTAACCCAACAATTGTATTTCATAATCTGTCGCTTAGAGCTTAATCTCCCCGATCGCATTGCCGTAATCCTTACATCCTTCCAACACGTACCATTCTACAACATAAAATTAGTTCTGGGGTACTCCAATAATAGGAGAGGTGAGACCAAGGTAATTAGGTGATTCACTCAAAGTAGCAGTAGCCAAGTTCTTTGTATTATGCTATGGTTTAAGAGTCTGCTTGCCGTCCTGGCTCTTCTTCCATGTGCCTGCCATTGCCCCCGAATCAGAGGAATACGAGCTACCAAGCCCACCAACGTCTTCAGAGTCAGAAGTCTTGAGCTACGGGTCCCCGTTCTTCTTGCTAGGAAGCTCAATTAGTCCCTGCGCTACTGCGTAGTAGCACATTCTCCACTTACTAGACCTGTCGTTCATCAAGACCGGACGCACTGCCTACCGAATGTAAGTGCGCCATCTCGTGTAAAATAGTATGACCGGCAACTTTGTATCGGAGGAAGTTGTTACCCGGTTGGCACCAGCTCTCATCCTCGCTATGCTTCAGTTTCTTGAATTGGCGATTGTTAAGGTTGTTGGCCGTTTCATTGGAATCGGCTTTGAAGAAGAGGGGGAAAATGAGCGTTCTGCGGAGCGTATCACCGTCCTAAGGTTGGGCGTTGGTGATAGTCACGCTCGTGCCCTTCTTGTAATCTAGGCAATCATCGGCAGCGCAACGGACAGAGAACGCGTAGTCATCATCGTCATCATTGTCCTCTATCATCATCTACACCTTCTTGGCGTTTTCAAGGTCTTCATTTTATCGTTGCCTGTGCGGAAGTAATAATAACAACTAAGGTTTCTCCAAGCGTTAGTTTGGTTACGTGATACTTGTAGCACTTTGTAACTCACGCCTAGCTGTCGGTTTTGATTTCCTGTGCCTTTACACACAGTTTTGCAGCATCCTTGGATTCTTTCTCTAACTTATCTCTATGATCATGGTTACAGCCGACGGGGGCCTTGTATGCTTTCCTAGTAACGGGTGTCACTAAATTGCCTTTGGGAATAGGGTTGGCTAAGCCGGTTTAGGCGGACAAAGAGAGTGCGATAACTAAACTAGCAGCGAGGCTGGGTGAAAGCATATTGAATAGAAATTTTCTTGTGGAAGGGGAAATAAATGTATGAGATTGGCTAATGAATACTCTTGAAGATGATGAATTGCAATGCTCATTCTGGTTGCTTTCAAAGCTCAAAGTGAACATTATATATTCGAAGAAAAAATCTTTCACAGTAGCTATCCCCCAAATCTATCTTCGAAGCTTTACATCAAGATGTAATATCTCTTCCCCCTAACAGATTTGGTACATTTGTATAGTTTTCATATCAAATTTATCTACTGGTTGTGTCTAAGCCCTTGCATATTCATCTTTTCCTCCCAATTAGCAAATACTATATCAGGGCAAATAAGAATGTGTCCTGAAGTGGCTGACGCTCCGTATGGTCTATTCCTATCTGGCATTTGCTTGGGGTTGTGGCAAGTGTGATTAACCGCGATCTTTCTCTGCATCCAAGATCCTTGGAAGTACATGTAGCCACTAAGTGAGACGGAGAGAGTTGCACCTTTTGGATCAACACCTAGTTGCAATTTATTGGTTACGGGCGATTAAGAAGGTTAATTACACCCCTAGTTGGCGGCAAGGAAGAAAATAAGTCCGTAAGAAGCCCAGATGGCCCCTATTGGGTGATGACTGAAAGTCAGAGTGAAACTGGTGGTTTCATCTTCATTCCATACCTGGGATTTGTGGTTACGAATCGCTACCGTGATTATTGAACTGTGACCGGCGCACTTAAATTTCTGTACAGAAGGCGTCTAAGATGTTGTAGTGGCGTTTGGCTAAGTGTCCGCATGTGGAATTCCCTTACACAGCCACGGTGAGTCAGCTTCTGCCCCACTATAAAGATATCTAGCCTTACAGGGAACGGTACTCTTACGTGAGTGCTACCGGTGAACTAGCTGATGGTACTACCTTGAATCCCTCAGAGTATCCTTTATTTTTGGACGTCACGCGACTGCGTCTAGCACAAACTCAAGCAACCATGATTGTCATTAGACTTAGTTGTCGCTCCGAGGAGTAAGCAACCATCGGTGTCCGAATGACCACATCCCGATCAACCCTATCCCTCTCCGCACCGAAATTAATAAGTCTAGATGCCGTTTTCGAAATCCAAATGCATTTGTAAAATCTTTCATCGGTTCATCAGTCGCGGCCGATAAATTTCTGCACAGTAGGGACTATCTCCCACACGAGCAAGCTAGAGTACGGCTATATAGCTCTTAGGATGTTAGGACCAGGACTTGTCTGTAGCAATGCGCAGGGAGAAAGGGAAAACTGATTTCCCTTAGCTACTTTCGGGCCCATTATGCTCGGCAGGATAATGATAGCGCGACAAATCTACTTGAACGCCCTGAGGTTTCCTTTCTTACTGTTCTCGCTCAAAATTTAGCCGAAGTAAAAGTCGCACATACCGTGACTTTTGCACGTCTTTTTGCGTATGCAGAGAAGTTTACTCCGGAAGATATGACCGTTGGTAAAGAGTATGAAATGCGAGTGTGGGACAACTATACCGGGGCTCTGTAGTGGTGCTGGAGTGGTTTGGATGAGGAGCTCAAGAGTAAAAAGCCGCATGGGTTCGCAATAGGCATAATCATATCTAGTATATACGAGGAACCCAACGAAGAAGATATAAGGCCAGCGGATATCTAATATCGAGATCGGCGAAGGATATGAGGTAGAAATTGTATAGTAGACTGTGTAGTACTCTGGTAGTATCATTCAAAAATGAATTGAAGACAGAGTATAAGAATTTGGAAATATGATTAAATGCCCAAAAATATAAAAGCAATGATCTAAAGCTCTAATATACTAGTTGAAGGCACAAAAGATAGCTTGAAATAAGAAGGCGTCTACATTCATTGCTCCGATACGATTAAACTTGCCATGCCCATCCCCTAGTATTATTTATTAGCAATATGAAGCCTCTCGTCGCAAGTAAATCTACTCACCGTGCCAACACACATAGATGTAACTCCAATTTTCTTCCCAGAGCTCTTTAATTCCGCTAAAGCGGTAACTATCTGTCGAGCTCCAGTACATGCTAGCGGATGCCCAAATGCACTTTTCCTAGTTAGATATTCTTCTATGGCAGTTAGACTAATGAGCACTCACATGGCTCCACCTCGGGGATTTACGGTCGCAGGATCAAGTCCTAGTTTTTCAACACAATAAACAAGCTGCGCATTCCATTAGGTGATCGTCTTATAGTAAGCTCGTGAACACTTACCATCGAAGCAAACGCCTCATTAATTTCAAAAACATCAATATCCTCCTTCTCCAGCTTTACCTTCTTCAGTAACTTCGGAATGGCAATCGAAGGTCCAATCCCCATAATCCTTGGCTCAAGCCCAATAACAGTTGAAGCCACAAACTTGCCCAGCACAGGGACCTTCAGTTGCTCTGCGACCGAGCGGCGCATGAGCAGCACCGCCGCCGCACCATCCGTAATCTGCGATGCATTCCCACCCGTTGTGGTCGCTGGCGGCCATTGCGGGAACGCCGGTCTAATCTTGCCCAATGCCTCTTTCGTCGTGCCATACCGAATCCCATCATCCCTATCTGCAACAACATCCTTCATCTCTCCGTTCTTGGGATCCTTCCACTTCGTTGTGATGGGCAGAATCTCATCTTGAAACAACCCAGTCTTCTGCGTCTTTTCCGCCTTCTGGAAACTCGCTGCCGCATACTCATCCTGCTTCTGCCTCAGCACATTAAAATCTCTTGCAACGTTTTCAGACGTCCAGGGCATGAGTTCCGTGACATCTTTGATGGTCGGGTTTTCCATGAAACTGTCTGGAAATTCCGGTGCTCCGCCATCGCGATTCGTGCTCATGCTTTCTGCGCCCACGGCAATACCAATATCAATGCTGCGCGCCGCAATCTTATGGGCGACCGCTTCGACAGCCAAAAGGCCAGACGAGCACCACCTGC
Source organism: Lojkania enalia (assembly GCA_010094045.1). Classification (NCBI taxonomy): domain Eukaryota; kingdom Fungi; phylum Ascomycota; class Dothideomycetes; order Pleosporales; genus Lojkania; species Lojkania enalia. The sequence continues at coordinate 193,809 of ML986649.1, forward strand.
TAACAGTCGAGATAGCTGTCGTAGCGGGGAATCCCGCAGCAATCGCAGACGCACGCGTGATGAATGTCGAGTCCTTGTGCAACACATTCCCTACCACAATCTCTTCCACCAGCTCAGTGTCGAAATGTGTGCGCTCCCTGACGCCCTGTACAGTGTTACCATATCTGCGACTTGCGTGCTAGAATCTCGCTATCACCAACCTTCAAAAGGGGAACCAGTAACCCTTCAAGCTTTGTATCCTTGAATGCACCTTTTCTCGCCTTCGTCAATGCCGTCCGTAGCGCAACGCAAATCACCACATCATCCGGCCGTTTCTCCAATATCCTCGCCTTGGCATCATTCGTAGACTGCGGATTGAGCTGCCTGGACAGCATTTCCAGCCTTTGCGTTGAAGAGTGCGCCATTGCAAGAATACTATGACGCTCCAGCAAAAATGAGGGTAGCACGGTTTCTGAAAGCAAAAGAGACGTCGCTGCAGATCGATTATGCATTCAATTTATCCATATCCATAATTCCGGAGGCGCATGATGCACGTGATGTGGCTGGGACTTTCCGAGGTCCACTTAGAAACGTGCCGAGGTTAGGCTCTATGTGTCTTGCAAGCTAGGGCACCCCACGTTTTCTTGATGCTATGTGGGGCATGCCATGTGCTATCCACATTCCTATATGTACACAAATCAAGACGGCACATACGGCGCATGATATGATGTGATTACTATTCTTTCCGTTCGCCTTGTAATCATCGCAATCGTCGCGATGCATACATTGCGCGCTGGGAGTAACGCGACCTCCTGAGCAATATCAGCAAATGCATGATTGCTATAGGAAAACCGCATTGAATTTCCGATGGATACACAATGAGCTGAAGTATTTAGTTAGCTGTGATCTAGATCTTAGAGGCCCTTAGGATAACTCCGACGACGTTACTGCGAATATTCACCACACTTTCAAGATCCTCGGCGCATCGATAGTTGATCAATAGCGATAATAGTTCTATCATGAAATGATCTGAGCGCTCCAAGCTATCCAAATGGCAAACAAAAAGGTCTCGATATCTATTTTCCGACGACCATACAGATGGCAGCAACCTACCCATCTAGCACCAAGCCATCTAATATGGACCCCATCACAATAATAATCTTATAAACGAAAGGCTCGCTTGTGAAGAGAGGAGTCCTATAATTCCTCATCATCCTCCCCCATCTTCGACCTTACCTTCTCCACTTTCAATCTCCCATTTACGCCTCCACCATTTTGATGTACGGTCTCGTGCCCATTAGCCTTTTCCGTGATGGCAAATGCCCAATCATCTACCCCCTCAAAAGCCCCTTCCTTACCCTCGGCCTTTCCAGCACCAAATCCCTTTGCATCCCAAGTCTCCACACCCTTTGCGTCCTTCCACTCACTCTCACCCCCAAAGACACGGAACAACTCCGCATTGAGGCGCTCATACTCTGCAACTGGCTTCGGCCAGCCGCCATATCGCTGATACGCCAATTTCAAGAGATACAGATGACGGATTGCCCAGGCAGATTTGTTGATGCCAGGCTGTTCGATGTCCTTATTCTGCTTGCCATCGACACTATCGTTGACGCCAATGCCATACTCCGCCAAAAGCGCCGTCGTAGTATCAAATTCATCATCCTCCAAATTGTCAACCGACTGTTCATTGTTCACAAGCCAATGTAGAATATCCTCATGAACTCCAATAGCCTTCTTGAAGTACTCGTGCGCAAGCGCACCGGTCTTCTCCACCGCTGCCTTGGACTGATACATGTGGCCGGTACTGGTGTATAGATGGGCGAGGAGGTCATAAGTCTCGAGTGTGACTGCTGCTCGAGTTCCGTGAGTGCGTCGCATGTTATATGCGATGTCCTCGCATAGTCGAATAGCCTTGATAGGATGACCGGCGAGGTACCGAGCGCAAATAAGACGACGGCCGAGATTGACGAGAACTTCGGCGGGCCAGGCTCGCTGCGCATCGCGGGTGTTCCAGAGCGTTGTGAGAAGCCACTGAGAAGAAAATCAGCGCAAAATTTCCATGACTTGGGCGGTGGACTGGAATACATACCTCTAGGGTCCCGTAGTCATGCTGTTCGCCTAGCAATACTGAGAGCTGGCTCAATTCAGACAACTGAATCTGGGCGAAATTGAGTTCCAACTTCTTGCAAATCTCCAAGATGTTCTTGACAATGCGGTTCGAAAGCTCCAGGGACTTCTTACGAAGCTGAGGCTCGGGACATCTCTCTTCGCCACTTCCCACAAGAAGCGATGCCAAACGGAAGCCGAGGCCAATCGAGTTAGGCCCATTGTAGCCATCGTGATTTGTGGCAAAGATGAAAGCGAGATGTGCAATATCGTAGGCTTCCGACCATTTCTTTGACTTTGTGAGGGACGCGACCTCATCGTTTGAAGCCAGGATGACCACACGATTGAAATTGGCGCTCTTGCGATTCCCTAGGCGTTCAAGTATCGAGACAATAAAGATGCGTGGTGAATCCTTGCCGAGGACTTTGAGGTCAGCAGCATCACGATTCATGAAGAGCTTCACGATTTCGTCCTCTAGAATGCCGACCACGACTGTTCGGTACCTAATAGTTAGAAATGAGCGGAGAGGAGCAGCCGCAAGTAGAATATTCTTCACACTTTCGTCTCCCTTCATGGTTCGCCTATATTGTTCGTAATAAATCCATTCCGTGGTAATTTCGGCCATTATCTCCGTGAGGGTCAGCGCAAAATCTTTGCGGACATGATATTCCAAAGCCGCTAGGAATGCCAACGCGGACCGGTCACATTTGGTAAGATCGAAGGACCATTTCGATGTATTGTGCATGTATCTTCCACACAATTGTACGTGCAATTCCTCCACAAGCTCAGTACATTGTTGCACGAGCTGGCAGGCTTGGAATGTGGTGGCGATAGAAGTAGCAGACTCAATCAGTTTTTGTGATGATACTTCCTTGGTAATGGTCTGGGTAACAGCAGTGGTCAATTGCTTGAGCGCTAATTCGGACTTCTGTTGACGGGTGTACAAGATGGCTAGCTCATGCAAGTGAGTAAGAGAGGACTCGTGCGAGTATCCGTACTTATTAATAGCCTCAGAGAACTGTTGCTCTCGCAAAGAAACAACTTGTTGAATTGTTTCCGAGCTCATTTTTGAAGATGAGTTCTTTGTGATCTGAAGCACATAAAGCGATGATAACATCTGCTTGATCTCGGTAACTTTCGTACTCGTCACTTTCGATGACTTCGAGACCTCCTCATAGAGACTGATTGCCTGGGATGAATGCTCCTCGCTGCGTTGAGTGATACGAGCTAGAGATAGAGTTGCTTCGACGGCGATGGTTGATTCTGCGCCAAAGGTCGTCACGCAAGTCTTTCGATATTCTATGGTGACTTCGTGTAATACTTCCCAGCTCGCTTTTGTCTCTTCAAGGCATTGGAAATATCGTTCATAAAGATTAGTCACAAAAGTAGCCTCGGTAAATTGCTTGTAGGCTTTAGTCTTCTGAACGAATGTGTTCCAAAGTACGCTGAATACAATAACGGCCTCCGCATATCTGCGATCTTCCCAGTAGGTAGTAGCAACAATGATGATTGCGCCAAGGGCATCCTTGTGGCAAATATCAGAGTCCTTGTTTAAGCTGGTAACGATCTGAAGATAATACTCGATCCAATACGGATGATTACGAGGATGGGCTTGACATCGGGCGGCTAGGGTGTACAGGGTCTGGATTGTGTACTCGTGGGTGGGACCATACACGTTACGATAAGCGACGAGAATCTCCTGATATACGCTAATTGAATTATCGGTATAACCGCGCTTGTCGTAGAAGCCTAAAAGCAAGTTCCTCGCCTTTTCGAAAATCAGTCTGTCAACTTTCGGCGAGGCAAGAACCGCTCGGAAAAGGCGAACGTAAACGTCTTCGACTTTCTCTAGTTGTTTCTGTTCCAAATAGCATTCCGCAAGGCGCTCAACGAGCTCGATAGACTCATTCAAGAACGTGGAGATCAGAGTCACATTGTGGATAGAGTCGGAAAAGAATGATTTCCAAGTCTTTTGCAGAGTGGCTTCGATAACAGTAGTAGCTGCAGACCAGTTCTTTTGTTCAATGTATTTGGCAGTGAGTTTTTTTGAGAGCGAAATGGTGGTCATATCTACTGCTTTCGATGACGTAATTACCGACTGGAATACATCTTGGAAGATGGATTCGGAAATAGTGCTTGTGGTTTCTGTGACGGTTGTTGTGCTGGTCAAGCTTTGCTTTACAAGTTCCGTCGACGTTGAAGAAATCTGTAAATGTAAGTCATTGTAGAGCTTTCAAAATTGGAAATGAGCGTACCTCTTCTAAGAGCTCGGCCGAGAAATTTGATTCCTCCCGACGGATATTCTTGTAGTAAGAACTAGCAAACTTGAAAACTGATAGAGCCACAGTATAGTGACCCATACTCTTCAAGGTTTTCGCCACGCTGGTGAGTCGAGTTACAATGCTTTCGGCAAATGAAAGCTGATGATGCTCGTACTGCTGCCATACACAAATGAGTACAGCAGATGCTTCGCCGCTCCGTTTTTGAGACTGGAGAAATCGGGAGTAGGCCAAAGCTATCTCAATATGATGCTCATGCCATTCAAGAGAATGCATGGTGCGACATTTGGACGAGACCTCTTTCCAAAGTTCGACGTAAGTCTTTTCGGCCAAAACAACCTCACCGCGTGAAAGGTAATCCTCAGTTCTACGAAGCCAAATAGTGATTTGATAAATATCAAATGCCTCAACAATTCCTTCGTCATCGTCGTCATGACCGAAGAACGATTCTTTGTAGGCCTCAAGTTCTAGATCGTCTTTGCCCTTGCCAAGAACGATGCTCAAGTGGTGGTGAACATCCCGAGCCTCATGCGAATCTTTGCCGTAGTGTTTGATGGTAGCTTCTTGTATTAAGCGATATATTTCCATTGCACGATGTTCTTCTTTGATAGAGATGTAAAACTCGGCTAGAAGCTTTCGAGTCCGGATGACAATTTCGGAAGTTGCTCCGTACTGCTTCTCATACGCGGCGATGAGCAAAATCAAGATTTCTTCTCTGTGAGTCATGACTTCCGTGCGCGTGGTAGTTATCATACTCTCAGTGACTCTGAGATAACGCATTGCGCATTCCAAAGTCAGAGGGTGGATGTCGCTAAGAACACTGCGACTAATTTTAGTCGATAAGTAATAATAATGCTGAGCTTCGGGGAGGTTCAAAGTCAACGAGTAGGACGTGGCAATTGTGAGGTACGTCTGCAAGACTGCTGGATGGTTCTCGGTGAAAATTTGTCTGCGAACTCTACCCACCAGAATGTGCAGATCAAGAATTTCTGAGGTTGGCAGTTGAGTGTCCCAGCAAAGTTGCTCAAGAATCGGCAAGGTCGTATTGTTCGGCAAAATGTTCTGAAAGTCTGCTGAGGGTTTAAATTCGCCGGACGCCTTCGGCGCTAGTGAAGACTCTTTGAAATGGAAGACCCAGTATCGTACGGCATACTCAAGGAAGTGGTGCTGACGGAAGAGTCTTTCTGCAAGCGTGGGATCAAGGTTGTCAAGGATTGGTTCCTGCGGCGACTTCAATGTGTATTTAGCATAAGAAAGGAGCCTAAGAACTAGATCAAGTTGACTCTCCTTAATAGGAATTGAAATTTTCTCTTGGAGAGCAACCGAATGCAAGGTTGACTGAATGAGCGGATGTCGGAAACGAACAATGCAGTCCTGGATCGAGAGTAAAGGCTGAAGAGATTGGAGAATAAAATTGATGTCCAAAGCCGAATCTAATACGGTTCCGCGTTGAACATCAATAGAAAATAGACACCTAATTTCATCGATGGTAAAGGGGCGCTGTGCGGCGAGTAGCCAGGCTAGAAGAGTCATAGCGTTGTTTTTCGGCTCCAGCGATTTCAGCAATTTGACAACGAGATCCGGAACAGAAACCTGAGAAGACGAAATAGCGCCCAGGGATTTGTTGAAAGTTTCCAGAGATTTTTCGAGACAGAGAATCTCGCATGCGAGTATAGCCCATAGGAATGAGCCGTCAGCCGCTTGAATTATCTGGTCAAGTAGACTCTCTTGCTCCGGGGGTGGTTTACTATAGAAATGACTATTTCGTATCAGAGCTTTCAAGGCAACTGCATGTATATCATCGCGTATGTCATGTCGTATGATTTCGTGCATTTCGCCATAAGTGCTAGCAGGTAAAGACAGGGCAGAGGCTAAAGCGATCAACCGTGCCCTCTTGCCCTGAGTGGTGACTTGTACCAACCTCTCGAACAAAGAAGACTTTACCGGCTGAGAACCGCTTAGTTCGTCGATTCCATCTATGATAAGGACCAAGTCTTTCGCATCCTCGACAGGGCGTTTTAGGCTGTCAGCTAGAGCTTTCCACAAGTGGTCCTCGTAAGAATTAACATCAGAGGCTTCGTGACAAGCTCCATATGCACGTGAGAGGGCCTGGTAGATGGCAATATTGCCAATCCGAAGATTAAGCAGCTGGAATAGCAAAGACTTCACTACTGCAAGTGAGGTTGCTTGAGATGGAATACCCGAGCCTGTTACATTATGTGCAATTAGTCGAGCGATCCGGAAACAGAATGATAGATACTATTGCATAGCGTGGAGTCCAACTTACTAATTGAGACAAAGAGAGAATCGAAGGACAAACGCCCGATAGGGCGTTGGAGTCTTTCAACGATGGATCCAGCTAACACAGTCTTGCCAGAACCCGGTTGACCGGTGATCAGAAATATTTTCTTATCACTTTGGACAAATTTAGCAAGGGGTTTCTGGAACCATATGCATGTAAACTCGGCCTGATTATCGGCAAAGGTTAGGTGATCACGACCAAGGGAAGAGAGCACTTGGTCTTGTGGGGTGAGCCATCTGCTCAACGTCTTCACGTCAAGAACTATATAAGTCAGTAATTTTCTCTAGAGTCGGGTCCCCCTTCTTACCTTCGCTTGCATCAAGGCCCTCATTTTCGATTTGGTAGCTCCAAATGAGTTCAGTGATATTCGTCTGACGGGAACGAAATGCATCAATGGTGTCCCCAAAAACGTCGAATATATCGAGACTGACAAATGATGTTGTCATGCCTAGTTAAATTAGCCGCAGAACCTCATATTAACCAATGATCATACCTTTGACGGTCTTGTAGAATCTGATTGCAACGTCCACTACCAGTGACAACATATCGGTGTACATTAAGCATAGCTGCTCGCGGATTTCCGAAGTCGCCGCAAGAATCTCTGATCGGTGAAGAAGAGATGAAAACGACAGCGAGAACTTATAGAACACAGTGAAAGCATTGTCGAGCGCCTTCGAATTCTCATGGCCAAGCTACTTTCATTAGTATTTAGGCAGTAGCGTATTGACAAGCGTATTGACCAACCTCTAGAAGAAGCTGCGCGTGACCGTAACCTAGGGAGGCAGCAGCGCTACTATCGAGCGCAAACCCCTTAATTGCTGCATCAAACTTGTGAAGTTGCTCGGCGAAGTAGAGCGCTCTAATTAAAACTTTGTCCCATCGGCTTCCCTTGTGAGGCAGGGTAGTGAGACGTTCAGATCTGATCCACTCTACGAAATTAATGAACGACACGTCTGAGACGCTTTGATAAACCCCGGCGCCTAGCTCAGCCATGCTCTTCTTCTTAAGGGAATGTGCGGTATCTTGAACAAACCCAATTTTATACCCATTATTAGCCCTTCTGGTGACCTGGGTAATGGAGCTATAAGTGCCGCTAGCGGGGCGAGCGCTTGTAGAGGAAAAGACGCGGTTGAAATCGCCTTTGCGGTATGCGCCGTGTGGAGGAGATAGAGGTGGGGTGGAAAAGTCGTTTGCGCCATTGGTGGCGGTCGGAGGGACTTGCGATTGCATTCTCGGAGGCTGGTAAGATGGAACTGGTTTGATATTTACAGGTTGGGGAGCTTCAGTGGTCAGGCTTTCGTTGATTTCCGCAGGTGGAGGGTTGGACGAAGTTGAAGGAGGATGAGTCTTCTCCACCGTGCTTGTTCCTTTGTGGAATCGATGTTTCCGCTTTCCTATTACAACTCTATTAGATGGGAGAATGGGTACCGCGCAGAAAAGACAAACCAAATGGATTATATCTAAGTCCGATCATGGGGCAGAGGGGAAGGCAACAATAGCAGCACTCTTTGCCCATAAATATCGTCCGTGGTGGGTTCAGAGAAGGGAAATGACGTTGTACATATAAGGAATATTTCGCCGAGATGGACAGCCTACCCGGGTGTTAAGGAGCATAATGTGAATGATGGATCAGCTCATAACGATTTCAGCTGGCTTTGTTACATAGGAGCTAGGAAGCAATGTTCTCTTGCAGGAGGATCTGCGTCGCTGTGCCTCTCAGGAGCGCCATCAACTAGCCATACGAGCCGTCTGCACAGGGGGTAGGAAAGTGTGCCCGCAGCTTGGACGTCCCACATCCCCTGCCCGCGGCCGGATCTCATCTTGGAGATAACATTTGTAGGAGGGAGATCTTGGCCTACTAGGGCGAGGCAGTTCGGAGTGACCAATATGAAGAATAGCCAAGAGAGCTGCATGAGTTCGCTACAATTCAGGCTGGCTGAATTGGATGTTGTGGCGAAGCGTGAAGATGGCCTTTGCGGCGGCTTCAAACCTGATCACAGCAATGAGCTCTAGAACGATACGCCTGTCAATCATCCCCAACACCATTTTCACAATTTCAGGAAGAATGAAATACCTGTTAGGGCCAATATAATAGTCAATATAAGGTCAAACACAGACCCTCCCTTTGTGGTCGGCAATTGACCGACATGCGTGCAGTCCAAAGCCACTACATGCAGACAAGTGAAGATGGAGTCGCGGGCGTGACGCAAAGTATGCTTGCCAAGGCGAAGCTGGCGCACATATCAGCGGGGATATGCACGAAGCCTAGAAGCTCAATATGGGACAACGTGCAGGTTGCAGGGCATTTGCTATTAGTGGCTCTCAACGCGCCCAATCCTAATATTTCTTCAGGATTCGGCCGATGCTGTTCCAAATGAAGGGAGCTGGAGTGCCTAGCTCGATGGCATGGATTGAGGATTACCGGTCGTCCCGCACTATGGAAGGTCAACCTGAGGTAGGGGGCGGCATCAGTTGGGCGGTGCTACAGTGGTTTCGGGTGCTGCCCTCGGCCTCCGGACCGATCCGCTGGCATCAATTTTCCCAAAAACCGCAACACGACGGTGGTCTGTTTTCGAATGCAGGATGGGCCCCGTGCCTCGCTTCATCGTCAATGTGGCGAGCTGAAGACCAGCATCCCGGATGAAGCTGATTCGCTAGCTTCTCAACGATCCTCTGCAGGCCGATATTGCGCATCGCAAGAAGCAGGTCAATGAACAAGTCCATCATTTCATCATAGTGTGGAGCCAACGAAGCTCGCAGCAGCAAAAGTAGCGAAAGAGGAGGTGAGGAGGAGGAGAGCGAAGTCATCCCGTGTGGTCAAGATAGAGTCGTGGCTCGCTTATCGGCACCAACAGAAGGAAGGATCGACTCCCAGGATGGCCCCAAGCGCCGACTTGCTGCACCCAGGGACCCTGAGAAGCCCTTAAGGGATCGCGCAATTAAGCTCTTTTTCTGCATTGGGCTGGGGAGATTCGTAAGTGCTGATTCCGCCTTCCCAAACGAGGCTGTGGAGCTAGCAGTCAGGAGGGCATTCGCTGGCGCCCTAACCCGTCTTCTTTCCGAGCCGCAGCTGTTTGCTGCAAGCCACCACCTAGTCGGTGTCTTCAGCTGTAGTCTGAATCGCATCTTGTGTAAGAGCGAATCGATATTGCTGTTGTTGTGGGTCGCAACCCGCAGCTATGGTAGTCGCCGACCTTGATGATGCCTGCACATTTTTTGACAAGACAAAGCGACAATTGACGGAATGAACTCAATTTGCGGACTTGCCAGAAAATAGCTATCCTGCAAGTTAGGGTTCTCCGCAGGAAATGGCAATTTGAGCGAAAGTGGAAAGATCATCGTGTTTCCTTCGTACAACCACTCTCTCGTTCCCCAAAAGCCGCCATCGTCGATTCACCGCAGTAGCTCAGTTGGCGCATATCTTTATGTGTTGACATGTGGTCAGGCAACCAGTGAAATACAAAAGGCTAAAACAGGGCAGTATTGAGATATTGCCATCGTTGGAGAAGCAAAGAGTTCGTTGTTGGCCGCCTTAGTAGTGTTGCGGATCTAGGTATCCATCCCCTGTTGCCAATCCCTCTCGACTTGCACAACTTTGCAGTGCAATATTTCAACGGCAGGGCAACCCCCGAAAACAGGACGCGCCGAAGGCGGCAGCCACGGCCTCGGCTGCAGCACGCCTAATGTGTTTGACAGCCGCGTATTTGCGAGAAAACGTTTGTAGCGTATTTCGTGGCGCAAAAGAAGCAAGTTTCTTGCGCCCAACGTAAACTCAAGCGACGCGTTTCATCTATTGGAGCTCGGAATTGCTGAGTGTTTTATGTTTGTCCACAGAGTTGTAGCAAGAACGACGACTCTCGGCGCGGTGCCATTTGGTATCAATAGTCAAAGTTTGGATTTGGCCGTGCAACAAAGCAAGCGAGTGACATAATGTTCTCTATCCATCACTCTATGGCTTCCCCGATGGTCTTGTATAGTACGCGTCTGCCAATTCTTTATACTGCTACTAATACCTAAGTCACCTCGCGAGATACGGGCTTGGTTCGGACGGTCGGTAAATAGTTGCATCTAAGAAAATACCTAGGTATGTTAGGCAGTGATTGCGCGAATGTATTCCCAATGACGTTCACGTACATGAGTTCGATGTATGACGTTAAAGCATCTCACGATCTGCCTATCTGGTGCATGCCCACATTATTCGAGAAGGCCTTTTGTTGAACAAAATCACAGTTTTCATATCATAGAGCGTACGCCGATTCGTCTACTATTTAGAGAATAGAGCGATAAGCAGATGAATCTAGTTGGTAAGAGTAGATACGATAAATATACCCGGACCTTATGAACTCTCGCGAACGTCGACATATGCATTGCGCAAGGTCCCTAAGAACAAGAAATATTATGAGTTCTAGGTCTTCGTATAATTCTTGAATCTCCTCACAAAATTAAAAGCTGGACAGTTGTCCGGCGAATATTCTCGCAATTAGAATTGGGGCCTAGAGTGAAAAACTACGTGAGTTGTTATTCAAGATATTTGCAGCACATTTTTGCAGTTACCACACAAATCGCTGTATCGTATCACGGTGCTAACATAATTAGCCGGTATTATTCCGTGTTCTAGTAGGCTTTCTCGCGCTAGGGTAATACTGTTGACTTTGCTAGCAATAGTTTATTAAGTGGTCAAAATCCTCCTAATTCATATGCCCGCTTCCGACGTCCAAAGTTTGCCGATTGGCAGCTTCCTGAAACTCCGAGGGAAATATTTTTGCGGTATGTTTCTGGATTCATGCTCCAAACTTTTCTATGTCGCTAGCATTCTCGGGGTTGATGCACTGTGATGGGAGAACTCAATTTTCCGGATTGGTATTGTCTAAAATATTCAAAGGTGGAGGTTGGACCCCTTGGAGATCGATGATTGGATTGTACACAATAGTGACTCACCCGATAGATTCGATCGGTTCGTCTAGTTGCTAAGCAGAGATTTACTTAGAACCGAACGGCATGATCCACATTCTACTAAATATCATTGATCTTATCTACTGCATTCCGTAGAAGTTGGATACCCACCGGTTGTAAAACTCTTGGACTTTGCTAGAAAGGCACTACTCGCGATACTACTCTGTGTACTACAACGCATTTGTAGAAAAGCGTCCGTTACTCTAATTAAATGAACAATAAGTAGCTCAGAAAACACAGGGTCCGACAGTTTCTAAGGATCATTAAAAGCTTTGTTGGCATCAGCCAAGGTTCGTACATCAGAAAGGTGTTGCTAGATAATCGCCTCACAATACAGAAGCCCTACGCCGGTAAGCGTGTGCTCTAGGGCGTGCAGTTCGAGATCACCGTCTCGACTACGAAATAGCTGACCTGATATTATATATTCTAGTCCAACCTCTAATGATGTGCCCGTCCTACATTACCGAGGATTACAAGATTCCCTACAGCATTGAAAGGCGCAATATTGTGGAACTCCGAAGTCCACTCATTCTCGCTTCCATGATAGTAATTGAAAATTCTCAACCTCGAGCAGGCTCCACGGAGAAGGTTTGTTAAGGTCGACGGACAGAGGGAAAGCATTGCCTGGAGAGCTTGTTAACTTGCCGCTTATAATGGCACTAATTCTAAGCGAGCCACTTATAACGCAAGCACGTGATACAATAAATCACGCGGCAGTGGGCGCACAATTCAAAATCTAGACAGCGAAGGGTGCAGAAAAATTGAAGAATAAGCAAAGTCCTTAGAATTTGAACACATATCATAAGAGTGAGTATGTATTATGTCTCATGAATATATCGCTACTAAGTGTCAAAACCTTAATATCTGAGATAATGAGTGACGATCAAAATAGACGATCGACAAGGTAACAACAAATAATTATGGAGAAATGTTGTCAGGAGCCTTCTGTGTAGATAATTCTGTGCTTAAAATAAATCGCATTGGGAAGATTCGCTTCATATATGCTCTCACTATCTCACAGGAACGGGCTTGCTTGATCTCGCTTGGAAAAATATTTGACCATATCTTATTCTCTAAAATCTTCAATTCTGAAATAGTTCCACCACAAATCGTCACCTGCACTTAAGCAGGAGGGTGTTGGACTAGTAGTCAAATGGGTGGCCAGCCAAAAGACTAAATCCCATACCTCTCGATATAAAAGATTGGCGAAACAAAAAGAAATAGGGATCACAACGAGAAGAATTAGCTGCGGGTTTTATGTTCCGGAACGCAGAATTCCCTATTCCTCAACCAATATGGGGGTGGTACGTAAGGTCCTCTGTTTTACAATTTCTTTTTTTAGGCTCGAGCAGCAAGCTTCCAAAAAGCAAGTGCCTACGTAATGCAATTTAGGCACATGCTGCAAGAAATTCTGGCCTTCTTACGACTAGGAAACTATATTATATTATATTATATTATATTATTTTCTTTAAAAAAGCCTGCTGATGCGTTCCGATGACACTCTTCCGCAGCAGAATAATATACCTCACTTGAACAAAGGTCCTCATTTTTACGAAGGAAATTCTCAGCAGCTAGGAATGTTGTGGCTGCGGTAATTAGATCCATATGAGACAATGTGATATGCAAAGATTTTGCTTCCAATTCAGAATCGAACGCATTATGGCTCCACTGCTTCTGGCTTGAGATCTATCCGAAGACGTTCAACAACAGTGATGACAACTATATGTTACATAAATTGTATTAATTATTATTCTCAACAAAGGAAAATAAGAATCTCCAGCATTAAAAACGGTGCAGGGGTTCCAAGCGCGCGCACTGCGATAACTGTATATATCAATTCCTAAGCCGTGAAGAGGCCACCACAGCTGTCAACTCTCCAGGACCTGACATTGATTCGCAAATCGTCTACCCATTGACCACATTCCTCTCTTTTCTGCATCCGATTTCCGGCGCAGTTGTCTTCCTCGTAAAGTCTCAGACAACATGTATCTCCATTATCTGCATTCAAATCCTCCTCAGCATCATAACCAAAATACAGCGACCAACCCTCTGGGAACGAGCCGCCAAGTCCACCTAGAAAAGCTGGGAGCCCTATCTGCTGGCTTGCCGTATCAATGACATTGATACACTGTGTATTTTGGGTAATTTTGCCGTTCTCATTCTCCACTAGATTGCCGTGATTGAGAGTATATATTTTAGCTGGATTTTCGTCGTAGGCAAGCTCGCTACCTTGATCGAGCGGTGTTCTAATATGTAGAATCCACGGTGAAGTGCTTGGTTTAGGCTTTGCAAATTCCGGTACTAGCTCAACCTCTTCGGGCGCTTGCTGTGTCATGCATGACTGAGCATCTGCGCACACCCGACGAATACCTGTTGGAAGTGTAACGCATACTTGACCTTTTGGACAATCGTAACTGAACTCACAAGTGTCACCTGTGAGGTCAAGGAGAGAGGATGAATATTGGACGCAGAATCCAGTGCCCCAGAAGGTGCTTGCGCAGGTGCAGGTATCGGCATTGGGTCCGACACCACAGGTACTAAATGCGCCGGATTCTCCAGCGAAGAGGCAGCTTGGTTCCGTGCACACACCGTTCTCACAATTTCCGCTTGCACACTAAAGGCTATATTAGCTTGCAAATGTCCTATAGCAAGACAGGGCAATTGAATACTCACGCTGTGGCCGCAAACACCGCAGTTGAGAGGGTCAGTGAGACGAAGTTCATTTTCATCGTTGCAAACCTTTGGGCAGATTATAGAGGTTGCAGATCCAACTACAGGAAGTTGTTTATGCATCCATCCAGTCATGACTTCAACCCCAAAGTTTGCGAAAACAGAAGCGACCAGACTTGCCACACTCTTCTTCCCGGTAATTAACTCTTTTGCGACATGACTTGGTGTAGTGAATTTTTTCATTATCTGTTTAGTCATGCTCTCTTGGAACTCTTTGAACAAACGGTCCTTGTATAGCTTCTTTTGAGCCGGACCTAACCCCGCTGCTGTGAACTCTTTACAAACAATATCCTGGACGTTAACGAAGATCTCTTCGACCCAATCTTCTCGCTCAATCCACCATACACCCGAACTAATGCCATCTGCTGTTTTGCGCGAGGAAATCTTTTGGATGAACTCAAGCAGCTTCATGATATCGATGTCACTCCGTCGCGCAAGCTTGGTCCAATCGACAGGCGGAACTTCGGCACGCTCCTGTATGCTTCCGGACCTCAATACCTCGATTGACTTAGCTTCTATATCCAAGCAGTCTTTCGATTCCTCACCGATAGCTGAGGCACTGACACCGGTGCATAGAAACGAAACCGTGACCAGCAAAAAGCAGAGTACTTTCAGGAAACTAATATTGACTCTAGTCCCTGCGCCAGTAAATTGAGAAACTGATGAAGAGAGCGTTGAAGTAGGGGTACTAGCAGGGGGCGTATTGAATGAGAACCCTGCTGTGTTATTAAACGACTTAGGAACTGAGGTCGTAGTCGCCGTCAATAACTTAATGGGGTCCTCAGCCAAGCTAGAAAGTGAAGTCTCGGATGAAGACCCAACAGTATTATCGGATGAAGTAGAGGCGAGATGAGGCGTAGTCCCTGTCGACAACCAAGTAGTATCATCGGCCGAGCTTGGGGCTGAGTGGATCGTCATCTCTGACAGCAGCCAAGTGATGCTTTGAGTTGAACTAGAAATTGTATATGCCATATTATCTAGTGGTAGTATGGTGGTATTGAAAGGTGATATCCCCGTGCAAGTATCATTGGCCAGGACGACGGAGCTGTTCATCCCCGAAGAAGAGCTAACTAACGAGAATCCGCAATCTTTTGACATAGCTTTCTTATGAATACTTCTTTGCTCGTTTTCATCTTCAGACCATTCTGTCATAAAAACGTACTCCGGCTCATTACCGCATACAATGCCATTGTTGCAGGAGAGCGTATCTCCCTGGGTGGTGCAGGTTGAGTTCGGGAACTCATTAAGAAGGTAGCAGTCAGACCCCGTACAAGTCAAATTATATGACCAGAACTCGTCGCAAATTGCGAAGTAGCTCTTCCAGGAATTAACCATGGTATCACGGTTGAAATGGAAAGTATCTGGATGTAGAGACGATAACAAGAATTCAATTTTGGGTCGACAAGGGTAGAACACTTAAATTATATCTTTTTGATTGTTCATTCAACGGCTCTGAGCTTTCGTGACAATTCGGAACGCCTTATTTGAGGGATCATACGACGCTTTTATTGTTTCCCTACCGAAATTCTTGGAAAGGGTTGCTTCTAGAGATTTTCTAGCCTAGCTTTTTTCAGGAGAACAGTCTTTGACCTCGTTAGCCTTTCTCTCATATTTGCATATCAAAAGATCCGATTTTGCTGTCACATGGTTATGATATGATCTGCTCGGTTGAATGGAAATGGCCTGTTGTAAGACTATGATCTGGAGAGATATGAACAATGAATTTAACTGCGTTGAATATCCAGGCTTTAGAAAGTTTCCTAGCTTCTACCGCCAGCGAACGAGATCACATGTGGTGCTGAGGGGGCTTAGTGGTGTTACAAATCTCATTGGTCCTTGAACATTCAGCTCGTTAAGTTGGCTCAGCCGCATCCTTGGCCCGCGAAACTTAGATCAATTTAGGGCGGATAAGACAAGCTAGCAAGACCAAAATGGGTATAAACGAATATTTTGCGTCAATATCAGGAGACAGTATAGTAAATTCATCGCCTGAAAGGGCTAAGGCTCGTAAGACCAGGGTCCAGACCGCGAGTGGTGAATTCCCCTCAAAAACGCCAAGATAAGGTGCACTGTTTGCGATTCCATTACGAATTGGCACATATTTCAGAGCAAGTGACATGACTGGGTTTATGGAGATGGGCGCCCTAAATTTTATTTTCGAACCAATCTTAACCACTCACAAATTCACGCGACAGGAAATGAATAAATGCATTACGCGGCTCATGAGGCATCCTCGGTCTACAGAGATATTCTGTTAAGTACTGCTTAACATGATATGAGTCTGCTGCAGGATTATACCATTCCAGTCACTTATGCCAGTGCAAATTGGTGCAATGTTTGCTTTATCTATACTACTCTCGGTTACAGGCAATTTCGCCGTTAGCCTATCTCGCTATATCCAAGTCGAGCTACCTAGATGCATATGAAGCCCCGGTCGGCCGAGTCACCTGTAGATAAGACGTGAGCGTATTAACATTAGTGGCAAGCAATTGGATAGGAGACCGAATCCGGTACCACAAGCTCGATGCGATACTTCTTGACCTTGTCCGTAAGCCTTTTCGACACCTCGATCCGTTAGTCGACCAGTTGGCAACGGCGGCAAGTTTCCTAGAAACCGCATTTTCTCCCAAAATTCAGGACAATACAGACATCAACGCAGACACCATCTATGCTATTGAGTAGTTTCCAGGGGTTTTAAAGTTAACGTCTACCGTCAAGCATTGGTCAATCCGCCTTAGATTATCAACTCAGTAGGCCTTATCTTCTGAGAGCGAGCTAGCTTCATTACTACGATATCAAGTATAGATGTTTTAGATCATTAAGTCATTGCTATCTCAGTACGATATCTAATCACGTTCTTGATCCTTGGAGGGAAATTAGTCTGAACAGCTGAACATATTAACTTACAACGAGACGTGGCCTCGCTCTCAGCTCATGTATGTCCATTCTGCATGTACTAATTCAGCAGTAATCCATGTATCACTGGGTAAACTCTGACACTTACAACATTTTTGGCTCGGGATCTTTATCGCTACCTACAACCGAGTGAGAAATTTGAAAGGCAAGTGCCGCTGATTGCACAAAACTTGCCGTTAGGCTGAACAGTGTGCGTTGGCCGGTTTCGTTGAATTATTCGAAATATAGAGTTATATGACTAAGAATTCCTATTTCACGGTAACGTACTAGATCAACGAGTCTGGCACTTCATCAAGATTTTTGACTTTACATGTGAATAATACTACCACGGTAGTAGCAATTACAATAACACATCATTAATAGATAGATAACGTACGAGTTAACCTATCTACACGTTCTTAAGTTATTGCCAGTCTAGCTTCAGGTTCTACAGTGCTCTTGGTACGGCACATCAGCTCCACCGCGCTGCCTATCTTCCCGGTTCTCCTCCGCTAGGTGGATATCAACACTGGCTTGAGCAACTGTCTCTGAGCCCTAAGCTTTTATTAAAATCCCTCGCCCCTGTGTATACTTCTTGCGCTTCCTACGCTATAAGATAGCCTCATTTGCTCTCTAAAACTGATCAACCTGCTAACGCAACAGTTCCCCAGAATATATCATCTTCTCAGTGCCCTTAGCCAGTTGATTAATCTATTTAACCGTAGAACAAGATAAGGTATTTCGGTGTCTCTGAATTCTATCCTGAATTAGGGTCGTTTAAAAGCCCAATTTAGTTACGTCGGTTATTGTTTTCGATTGCCACTGAATGTTATTATTAGCTTGAGGTAACGGCGTTCGAAGCTTAATATTAAGCCATAATAGTACCGAATCTAGATTTAATAGGATTAAGCTAGTACCTCGATAGCTAGCTTAAATATTACCCTCCGCAATGGAGGCTTTATAGGCTGCCTTATATAGTGGTAGGAATTTGATTTTAGCGACGTGGTGGACAACCTTACGGATTAGATTCTCAACATGGCGGGTATAGGCCTTCTTCAATGGCGAGAAGTAGCCTATATTAGGTTGGCATAGTAGATGCAATAAATGCGCTAGCATACAGAGTATAATATGTAGTAAGAGGCGAATCTTGTCTCAGGAGGGGAGATGAGGAGCTGAACTGGTTGATTGAAGATGACCAATGGGCCATATTTATGTACATGAAAAAGGGTATATTAGCTGATATCCAGCGTGATATCCGGCGTGATATCGACCGGGATATAGTACGTCGATATCTGATACAGCTCGGCAGACTAGCCAAAATCTCCATAACATAATAATATTCTTCTCCCTACAAAGCCTTTGATATTCAAGAGACTAATAGCTTTTTAGCTATATAGGATTAGTAGCTATCGTACGCCTACTATACGATCCTTTATATATCTGTCAAATGTTCCAGCCACTTAATACTAAACTTATTCGTTATCTAGCTATTTTTGCACTTACACTATATAGAGGTGGCACTGGCCTGCGAAGATATTTAAAGCTGGAATAACCTTGTTGCAAACGCTGATACCCTGGATTATTATAGCCTATTCTCGATTGTCTGACCGTATAGCCTTCAGCCTATTACGTCCCTCTAATCCAGAAATAATCTTACCAGTTGATATCACACCCATCTAAAAACCTGTCTCGTCGGAATTATAGGTATCTTCATCCACAATGCCGTGCTTGCATTCATGTTCTATACAAAGTTGAACTATAACCTGATAATCTCAGGATCCTCGCATAGAGCTCACTAGTGACTATGCTGTCGATTAAATCGAGTATTGAGCTCAGGTGTCCGTTTGATAAAGTTGTGTTACCAGTTTTTACCGGCCTAGCCTGCAGCGCGGCAGCCAGTAATTGATTGATTAGCTATATCACATGCAGCATTCAGCCGAGGTGCAAATATTTTTATTTTTTATTTTTTTATAAAAAAAATATGAATCAAGAATATATTAAATAATAGTTAATTCCTCTAGCTTGGTAGGCCATTTTAAATTGTCCTCGCAATCGTGTTAGGAAGACCTATCGGCATATCGATCAAATAGTGGACTTTATAGGAGGTCTGTCGCGTACCAGGCAGCATCAATTGCTGAGGCAAATATTGATGTATTGAAGGAGGGTAAGTGGCCTGCCTAGCTAGAGGCTAGCAGTGGCGAGACTATATAGGCCTGAAAACAGACCAACTATAATAGGATAGTAGAAACACGTGACAATATTATGAGCTGCTGCAGCGTCGCGTACGCTATAGAATTAATTTTTTAATACCTGAGATAGCAAATGATATTCTCAATTCCTAATGGATTGAATTGTTACTAGTTTTTTGGTCCATGGCGCTTCAAATTTGGTAAATCGTGTGCTCTTAGCAAGCTGTCCGGCTTATCCGGTCCATTACTGAAAACCGACGAGTTGGGTGTGAATAATCCACCCAAGCTATTAGATTCTTACTTGGTTCTAACTTTTGGAATCATAGATAGCCGCGTTGGCAATGGTTCGTCCATATTTGTATTATCAATCTTTCATCTTAATGAAGATAAGTCCTTTACACATCTATGGGCGCTTTAGCCGATCTGAATGCAGTGTCAGCTTTCAGAATCCATTCGCCTATCACCTGTGCGCCACGCAACTCTTAGATTTGCATCTGGTAAAATAACTTACCGCCACAAAATGGAACGTGGACAAATAGAAAGCGCTTCCATACACATGGGCCTTGTCCCCTGCCAGAACAGTCACCAGGATGTTTTGTGGCACGAATATTTGACCGGTGAACCTAGGCAGCACTCTTTCAAAGAGAATTTGCGAAGCGATTCGGCTCTTTAAAACAGTCAGAATGTCCATGGTCCTTTGGACATCGTAAAGCGGCAGAATTATTGCTTGTAATTGCCCCTTCCCGCAAATATGGCGTCTGATGGCAAGCCCGCCGCTCTTGGCCGGCAAAAAAATGAGATTGAAGCGCCATATAAGGACAAGCCCCTACATGAGGAGAAGAAAGAGATCCGGGTGTTACAAGTTCTTCCTTCCTCCGACTTCAATGCCACGGTCCACGCAACCCTCCACATCTTGTCTTTTGATGATTCGAATCCTATAGCCTATAATGCTTTATCCTACTGCTGGTTACAAGATAAGTCAGACAGGCAGGTCTCAGAGCTAGAAGCGAAACAGCCTACCATCCTTCTTGATGGCATCACGAAGGATGTCTCCAATAACCTTGAAGCCGCGCTTCGATATATACGAAAGGAAAGTGAAGAAGTTAGACTTTGGGCCAATGCGGTCTGCATTAATCAAGACGATGACAAAGAGAAAAGTTGGCAAATACAGATGATGGGAGACATATACAGAGGTGCTGAGCTAGTCATCGTTTGGCTTGGAAGAGAAAGTGAGGATTCGGATTTGGCGATGGATGCTTGTGCAGACTGGGGAGGTCACCATCTAGAGACACATTCCAACCACCATCACCTGTACATCTACAGAGATATAGTGAATTTCAACAGACCGAAATGGCTGGCGGTTCAAAACCTCTTCGCACGCATGTATCGGAAGCGGCTATGGATCTACCAAGAGATTCAGCTGGCAAGAAACATTGTAGTGAAGTGTGGTCGCAAGGAAGTGGAATGGGAGAAGTTCGCCGGCTTAGATAAGGCTTGGACACAGATTTATCGAAAGAAGATAGCTTTGCGAAAAGAGCTACCCGCTACGGTCTGGGATATTGTAGAGAACTGTGGATTACACGAGAATCAAGCAGAATGACGAAAGTTTCTTTCGGATTGTACGCAGTACAGCGAGTCAGGAATGTTCAAATCCAAAAGACATGATGTATGCGGTTCTAGACCTTGCCAAAGACGTGGACAAGTATCCTGAACCCAACTACTCCAAGAACATTGAAGATGTGTATATCGACTTCGCTAGGAGCTATATTAAACATACTGGCAGTCTGGAATGGCTTAATGAGGCGAGCTGTCGACTGTATGCTCAAACCGAGCTTTCTAAACAATTGCCATCTTGGGTTCCGAATTGGATGATCCCGGGCCGAAATGGTATTATCTTTAAAAACCACGATGGACTGGAGGATTGGTATTACTCCTCGAGACTTTACAATATTTTCTCGAGGAATCTTATCATTGATGAAAGAGGATTGGCTGAGATTTCTCGAGAGATAGAACTGAGTAAAGCTGACGATCACCGCTGGGGCTCCCATCATACTGATGAAGAGGAAGATTTCAATCCAGCCCCATCTCACCTTCCAATCATTCGGCCTCCCGGCATCAGATGCGACACCATTTCGAAGGTTGCAACCACAAATATCCTGAGCATGAGCTACAGGCAGATTATGGCATTCATTGGGAATAATCTAGATGGAAACCATCCAACAGGACTACCACTCTTTAAAGTCCTATACAGGACCTCCCTTATGGGCATATACCCTGTTAATAGGGGCGTGGGGTCTCTAGATCCGATTGTAGAATCAAATCTCACCTGCGATCTCGCCAAAGGATTCCTGCTTCAAGTTATGCTCGACTATGGCTACCTTCGTGAGATACTTCCAATAGACTCAGGCCTTGTAGTCCACGGATCATTTGGGAGAGCAGGCATTGAAGCCTATGAATTTGCGTATCCGGGTTATGATATCGATTTCCGCTTCTTGGATCTAAACCTTAAAAGTGGCTTGGCGAAGAACATCCCCGAGTTTGCGACTTTTCGGTCATTTAGAGCAGCAAGAGCAGCGGACAAGCCGTTAGAAAAAGGCTTATACTGGTTTTTGATCGATCACTTTCGGCAGCGAGTTAGGGACCAAGTGGCAGATGTGAAACTTTTTATCACGAAGTATGGCTATATCGGCTTAGCAACCAATCCGAACATCAAGGAGGGTGATATTTTTACCGTTCTGTATGGAGGAAAGACGCCATTTATTTTACGGCAGACCGAATCAAGCAAGTATCAAAACGGTCCAGAACATATGCTTATGAGCGATGCGTATGTCTACGGTTTAATGGAAGGAGAGGCGGTCAAGCATCAAGACGGCTGGATGCGCGATGATCCAGAAGAACCCGCGTTTAGATATTTCACTATTGTTTAGGAGTGTACTGCGCGTAGCTCATAACTCAGGATGTGACAGCGGGATTCATGAGATTGGGGATAATCAAATACCGTGCGGACCATACAGCACTTTGTGTCGTATCCAATAATTAATAACCAATCTATAGCCGTGCTCTGTTGAGACTTTTAACCAGCCATTGTGAACGGTAAATAAAGTGCTAACACAAATATTTGTTGACTTTGATCTTGCAAAGAAATCCAATAATCTATATTGGCAATTGATGCAGAGCGGGAGCAATAATTTGGATCTTCTAGGACCCCAATCCTACCCTTCTCCCTATAGCTAGAGCTAATTTCTATTCTACTTTCCCACTCCTAGTTCTTCGTTGCATACTTCTATAAGCACGTTCTCCCTACATTGATACATATCAGCGCCCTAAGACGGACAGCTCGCCTATGGGTACGAGAACCGGTGGTATGTAGTGCAGGTCAAGATCTATTTCAGCTGTTAATTCAGATCTGATGGTCAAACGAGCTCTCAAATATGAATACGAAAAGGAAAGCAAAGTAGGACTCCATAGAGTTCGCTCATCCTATCTCAAACCCAAAAGACGTTTCCGTAAGTGTCTATGACGACTAGTTTTATTTGACCTCTATTGAATATTACGTGAAAAACTTTTTGGAGAGACATTTTAACATGTCATGTCCGTTAAAACTATTTTCATAGACGAAAATTCACTTCGGCAACCTTGCGCCCAGTAATTTTTAGTTACATTGTCGTCCCGACTAAATCACCTAGCGTGCCATCAAGTCCCCTTTATTTCTCAGTATCATTAGCCTATAGATCAGTTTTTGGGCCCTAGCGATAGTTCCTCTATGCGTCGAGTCTTTCGTTCCTTGTAATTCCTCAACCCTACAACGGTGGCGATTCTCAGCATCACACCTCGAGCATCTCTTCCAATAGTCGATCTTTTTAGAACGAGTAGCTCGTTCATCGAAGGGCAAAGTGTTGAACTAAAGGCAAGCAAACGGCTTATATTCTCAATGCTATAGTACTTTGGGTTGTGAAATAGTATATAATAGACTAATTGCTAGGATTTGAGACCATACACGGACGAGGAATTAGATTCATAGTACCAGAGAAGTAATGGCACTTGTTCACACTTCAAGAAGAATGCCTACACATCGGATACCCTGAACGCTTTTTATGAAGATGAGCACCGCCCATGATATTTGGAAAGCATCTTTTTAGACAACTAGTCCACTCATGTACACATACATATGCCTCACACATTTTTAGACCAGGCACTCCGCCTACGGGTCATACATTTCCTTTTAGCCAACGTGGTCTACCATGGCCACTATCTCTGCGTGCTTTTAGAGCAATCCATTCGCATGCGAAACCCGACTTCCTAGAAATACATACCTCCCACTACATCTGCTGAATCTATCGTAGACAAGGGTTTTAAGTTTTTCAGAGAACTTGCCATCTATTGAAATCTAGTTCCATTTATCCAGAACAGCCAAATCGTAGAAGATGGATGGTTTCAGACCATGTCAATTCAACTATAATCAATCGATGACTCGCGTTTTAAGCTTGTGTGCCGCCTGTCTCAAAGCAGTCCGCCATAATCCCTTCAGTTGTAGGATTTTGGAGCAATTCATACGAATACGGACCCGAACTTTTTGGACAGAACTCAATCCATTCGCTGAATCTGCGGCGGGCAAGGGGTCAACCTCCAGAGTACTTGTCACATTCTGTCAGGTAAATTGTTCTAGATCAAATATGCGGCCCGTACCCCTTCCATCGTACATATTTTACAGAGCAAAACTGCCCACACATAACCACTAATGTTCCTGGGTTTTAGACCAATCCATTGTACTCCTGATTTTTTTTTTTATTTTAATTTGTGTACCCGTAAGGCTCGACCCTCCATAATGATAGATAAAACCAGTCCCCACATTCGCCACACTTACTTGCAATTTTAGATCAAGCATGCTCTCCATACCATTGAAGCATCAGCATATTTAGGCAAGTACTGCCTATTCTTCAGTTGGTGGGGTGCTTTTGGACCAAGCTCTCCAACCATAACTCTACAACATCAACACTTATAGAAAAGTAGCCCATTCATTTCTACTACTGGCTTGATCTTTTAAACCAATCTATCACACCCTCAACTAGGGTATTCCGAACACTCTAACCGTCAGAGATCTTAGAAAGCCAACCCCAATGATACACCCTAAAGAACTGTGCTTTTAAGTGGAGGCACTGCACCCATTTGGTTCAAGTCGTCTTCATTTTAATCAAACCCCAATCTACATATACATTCCTCAGGCTTCCAGAGTAGTCCGTAGGATATTGAAATAGGAGTTTTAAGGCACTCCACCTGTGCGTCGATCCTCTCATGATTTTAGACGTAAGCCCACCGCCATCACCACTTAAATCGTATGCTTTACACCAATCCTTCTCTTGTTTTAGTTTCTTCTTTTTAGATACTTCACTCATTCGTCCTGGCCCTCGAAGATTTTAGATCAGGACCACCCATCCTTTAGTTGCTGGCGTTCTTTGAGCCAATAACTCTGCCTCTGCGCCGACTATATCGATGATGTCAGACACGCACAGAACACTCCACTATCACAATTTAGGCTTATTGATTTTACACTAATCCACCACATCTACTACTTCTTTCCTTAAAACCTAACATTATACCCATATTACCTATACCTAGACGATTCTGGACAGAACATCCCACTATGGAACTCAACCTGTCATAATCCTAAAGCTATGCACCCGCCACGCGTATCTTACCGATTCACATCCTTTTGAACATAACAAACCTTGCTCATACAACGAATAGTGGCCTTATTTTAGACCCACTCCACTAATCGTAGTTCTCAATAACTCTTTTTAACAAGGCACTTACTGCCCATTCGCCTAGCTCTATGTATTTTGGTTTTGGAACATCAGACTCCCTCCACCCATAACTCTCGTCCCCATTCAACCTTAAACACAAGTACGCCGCCATCGCCATCCCAATAATCTCCTTTTCCGACAATTAAATATAATTCTTGGATTGCATTTTTTAGACGATAATTCTAATCCAAGCTTACGCCGCCCATAGATTCATGGAGAGTCAAACTTTAGACCAATATAGACCAATATAGTCCACTCATGAATTGTATGCTTCATAGGTCTTCTACCGACATATTCACTTCTTCAGGAATCTCTGTAGCAACCCGTTAAACTAAGTTATTGCTGTTTCTAGATAACTCCCTCCACCCGTAAAACCTGGCCCTGCACAATTCTAGACCAAGCATCCCTCTCATGCTATCCCTTCCCTGAGCATATTAAGTACAGATACACTCCGCCCTACCCGCCGCCGATTGTAGTGCTTCCTTTTGAACTGAACGATATGAACTCCCAGTATCTAAATTTTTAAAACCCCTCGGCCCACGTTAAACTCATTTATTATCGTCTTTTAGACCAACTCACCCTCCTTCGCCCATTTCCCTTGCTAATTTAAAACCGAATAACCTCATTCATCCAAAAACAATTTTTTTTTTTTTTGAAATAGACTGCGCGGCACACATGTTGTCATTACGATCAGATTATTAGACTCAGACATTAAGACCGCACCGCGTGTCTGTGAAGGAAATAGGGAGGAGTGAGCCGTCGAGCTCAAGCCCACACTTCCTCCATTCGTCTTTTTGCGGATGTTTTTTTTTTTTTTTTGACCGCCACCCCGCAAATTATCGTCCATGGATTTGTTAAAATACAGTCCCACTCCACCTCATGCCTATAACCGAGACTACTTTTTAGACCAACGCTCCACGCATAATAATCCGCAATAAGCTCTTTTTAACCAAGCGCTCCTCAACAAGAGTTCTCGTCAATGTATTTTAGACACGAGACACTCCACTCCGCTTATGTTCTTTTATGCTGGCGTTTCTTATAGACCAAAATAACAAACATTCGCCTCCGGCATTTAAGGGCTTTTGGCCGCGCGGAGAACATATTATGACTTTGATATCAATTCTAGACCCATATTAACATCGCATTTTATGTGTAGAAAAAAAGTCAAAGGTATCCAGGAGGAAGATAGGGGGGTGTTTATATATTGTCCTTCTCACGCCAAGAGCACGAGACAAGATGTGATGAAATAACGGTGACGGCAACAGTAACAGTATAAAAAGTACAACAGCACTCATCGACCAGAAAATTAGCAGACAAGTATCGTATCATCAGACATATCCATATATATTCATTACACATAACAATACCTACCACACCACACGTCTACACCCATCACAGCTCATCCCTCTTCTCCTCACTTTCCTGCTGTTGCTGAGCCTGCTCCGCTTGCCGCGCGTGCTCTCGCTCCGCCTCACGTTTCTTCCCCTCAACCTCCTCATCCCAAATTCTCTTCTTCGGATTCCTCGGCTTATCGCTGTCCACAAGCACAGTCCCATCGCCCCGTTTCACCGGCTCCTTATCTCCCCTCTGCTCCTCCATATCCTTCTGCTTCTGTTCCGCCATTCGTCCAACCTGATACGAATAGCTTCCCGGAGGACTCGGATCGCTATTATAATTATATCCTCTTCCCCCGCCCCCGACGCGTACGTACGGTCTTTGGTTGTCTTGCGTGGGTCCCCGTTTCGGGATACCGCCCTCGGCACTCGGTTTGATGATCAGGCTTGTACTCGGTTCCGCCGGACTCTCCACACTCGATTTCGCCGTGCTCAACACTCCCGTCGCCGCAAAGAGCCCGACTGTAATTCTGTAAACGAGTTTAAGCGGCCACCAGATGAACCAGGTCACCGGTCCGTAGAGCCAGCGTCGGAAGATGAGCCACAGGATCGTAGTGACGAGGATGTAGAATGCCGTTTCGAGGTACCACGTGTCCGATTTCTGGCTCTTGAGAAGCGTTATGACGAGGTTCTTGCTGTTTGCGAGGAGGGTGTTTAGGTCAGTGTATTTCTCACCCAGGTCGGCGAGGGCAGCGGAGGATTGTTCAAGGGTTTCTTGGGCAAATCGGGAGCGTGAAAGTTCGTTTTGCATTAACTCGTGTGTTCGGCGGAGGGCTGCAGTTACATCTGACGAGGTGTTTGCAATGACTTCGTCGGCAGTGAGTTGTGAGTTGTCTTTCTTGCGTCGGTGAGTGGATGACGGAGTAGAGGACCCTGATTGTAGGTTTGAGAAGAGGAGTTCGCGTTCTTTGAGTTTGGCCCGGTCGGCGTTTCGCTTTGCTGCTAATTGGGCTTTGCGGAATTGTGACCGTGAACTACACAAAAAAGGCATCAGCAAACCCACTCGTTAGACCAATCCAACCAACAAACTCATACACACAACCTAAATAGGAGAGAAAAAGAGAGTAAAGAAATGAGCCTTACGATCTCAAGTCCTCCGTAATCCTCGCAAATAGCACTGCAAGCCTACCCCTCTCACCCTCCTTTGTACTATCTCTCCTCCTCGTTCCAGACCCTTGTATACAGTCCTCAACCTCCTGTCTCAGAATCTCAAGCTCTTCCTCAATACTCTTCAAACTCTCATGAATCTCGGCACTTAATTCTAATCGCACATCCCCTTCCTCGTCGCTGCTGAATCGCGATACGCCGGGTGTAAAGTCTAATTTTGCTAGGCGCTGGATAAGCTGCAGGACAGCTTTATTCTGATCGGAGAGGTTGGTGAGCTGAATTATGAGGGATTGCGCGGTCGTGGGAAGTGGTGGCATTGTTCCAGCCTGCCCGCAATGCGGACAGATGTTCGGTATTATGACGAAGTTTCCCGGACAGCGCCGGCGAATAAAAACGCCGGCGCCGCGGAGCACACGGGCCACGGCTTTCCGATAGCGAGCGCAGGAACCGAGGATGAGGATTTGGATTTGCGGTGTTGCAATTGCATCAATTCAAACTGGAGCGGCCTTGGGACGTGTCTTGTCAAAATGATAACCCGCTTCCTCACCCATGTCCACCTAACCTTCAACCCCTTCTCCCCACGCTCCAAATCCGCCCGCGTCTTCCTCTCCCTCTTCCCCTCCAACGCCCGCGCCAACGGCACTCAAATACAATCCAAAATGCTACCTAGGACGAGCAAGGAGCCCGCATCCCTGGCCATCAAGTTTAGTACGTATACATCGAAGGTTTTACTAGATCAGTTGATTGGCTAACGAGCGATCTAGAGGACGGCAAGGAAATGAAGCTCGATTTAGACAAGATGCGGATAACAGAGGTGGTCGAGGAAGTGGACCGACATTCGCGGACTTTAGCTAGGAAAGAGGAGTTGCTGGGAAATTGATGGGTCGGGACGGAGTTGTTTGTATGAATATGTGTATAGGATGGAGGGTCGCATTTTGTGGAGTCACGGCACTGCATAGGAGATATTGCTGTCATTGATGGCAAACATATGCTGTACTTTTGATGAGTTTATATGAGCTCGTGATTTTTTGAGGGGATTGTGCTGGCTCCCAGCGAATGTTTCTATACCGGTTCCAAAATGCACATTGTGTCTCTCGGCCACCTGATATCCACATCATATCCCCATTCACTCTATCCATTCACCATGTTCGTCATTCGACTATATCCATACTTAGTTGGAAGGAGCGCCAGAGATAAAGAACCACTTGTCGATGGCAGGGTCGATGGGAGCCGGAGCCTTGTTCTCTCCTTGGGGAATGCTTAGCTTGGAGGCGTCGGTGCGATCAGGCGAGTGAAGGACGGAGGTATTGGTGCTAGAAAATTATGAGTATATGCTGCAGTAATTGATTGAGCGTGGTGCTTACAGAGAAATTTCTCCCTTCTGAGTCTTGCCAGTGATGAGCCTCTCCCAGGCCTCAGCGCACTCGCGGACAATGTCGGTCGCGTACCTGCCCGCGGTCAGTTATGGTCTTGCGGCACAAGCATGGTGGTCATACTTCTTGTTCTTGCACTCGCCGGAGAAGGCAAACTGGTTCTCAGGCTTGCCGTCGGGGATCTTGTAGATACGGAACCACTCGTTGGTAGCCCTTAGTAGACCGGGGAGGTGACGCTCAACATCCTCGATGTCGTTGAGCTTTGGAGCCAGCGGGTCGTTCACGTCAATGACGATGATCTTCCAGTCGGTCTCCTCCTCGTCCAGGAGAGCCATGACACCGAGAACCTTGACCTGCTTGATCTCGCCCGGCTTCGCAACGAGCTCGCCAATCTCGCAGACGTCGAGCGGGTCGTTGTCGCCCTTGGCCTTGGTCTCCGGGTGGACGACGTTGGGGTCCTCCCACGTCTGCAAGAGCAGTCAGTTATCGTCCGGTATCGGATTAGGGGATCGCACTTGAGGGAAGGCACCGTAGTTCCAAAGGTAGCCCTTATGGGGGAAACAGTTCCTCACGAAGCGGAGCTTGCCCTTCTTCGTGTCCTGCTTGATGGGGTTGAGCGTCTCCTCTTTGGAGATCTGCGAGAAATCGTCAGCGTCGACTGCCTCAACTTCTCGAGGCGGGGTGGCAAGGGCGTGACGGAGCGCAATCGGGGCGCACCCACCTCCATCTTCGCATTGGTCCAGCGGGGAACCTCAACGATCATGTTCAGGATGGTCTGTTGCTCGTTGGCATACAGGGGGATGTCGTGGAAGGGCGAGACGGGCACGCCATCCTTCTCGATGTAGACGCGGTGCTCGAGAGTGTTGGGGGCGCCGACTCTCCTCGCCGTGTACTGGGTCGCGGCCTTGGAGTGGAAGCCCTTCTCGGAAACGGGGAGAGCAGCCATTGTGATCTTGGGTGGTGTGGAGTGCAAATGGGCGGCCAGCTGCTGCGTGCGAGTGTGAATTTTATTGAGTCGGGCGGGATTGGTGGGGCGCGCAGCCGCGGGCGAACGGTGGTGGTTAGAAGGCGCAGCCAGTGTGAACAACGTCACCGACAGTCTGCATGGGACAGCAGCCGTCGGAAAGGGGTAATGAATTCGTGAATCGAGTCTCCTGGCTGCACCGAGCCTCAACCCAGCTCGATGGCAGATCATGCAGACTTATGGCAGTCAATAGTCAGCTACCCGCCACCGGCTACGCTTTCACTGCGGGCCACTCACTCGAAACCGAGGATGCTGAGGTTGTTGGCACCATGCTCGGGGAATCGGGTGTTTTTCTTTGCTTGCGCACGGATCACTTGCGTATTTCATCACCTCAGTATAGTCTATGAGGACGCCAGAACCCGGACCATTCTGGAGCGACCCCATCCTCCCTAGGCTCCAAGTTCTCTTCGGGATAGTCACGGCCATAGACACCTTCGATAGTGTTTCCAATACCATCATCCACCAGTCCCATTCCAGGTGTTGCTCGCCTGTCCTCTAGCAGACTATCCCAGTTGTGCACGTTGTAGTCTACCTCGTCTAGTTTGACGCCATCTATTTCCTCAGACCATGCATCATCACCAAAAAGAATGTCCTCGAGGGCATGCGTGTACTGCAGGAATGCTTGCTGTCGCGCTTGCTCTTCGTATATACTCGGACCGGAAAAATTGGGCACATTAGGGCGACATACTTCAGCTCCTGAGAAACATACAGTACGGACTCTCTCCCGAGGACAGTAAGGTTCTGTGTCGATCACCTCTCTTTCGTTGTCTGCAATAGTACGATATTCTATATGTGAGGCGTCCGGCTCGATCGCCGCGGGAACTTGTCTTTCGTCTCTGAAGGCGGAATTACATTCTTGCAAGAGTTTGCCCAAGGTTGACGACGTCTGCGGATCAACATTGTTTGTTTCATCTTGCATCGTCTGTCTGTCAATAGTTTCTTCCTGTGATTGAGTATCCTTCAGGCTATCTGGCGAGCATGGATGATGTCTGGGCTCACTGGGCCCTTTATTGTACGGTGGCGGGAGTCGACTATGTTCACTATGATTAATTTTTTCAGGAGATATCGATGGCGGCATGGCAGACAGGGTTGTGCCTGCGTCCACGGTTCGACGACCCCTCTCCCCGCACTCTGAATTTGTAGGCAAATGCGAACAGGTCCATTGAGGCAACGAGTGTGATCGGGAAGCTTGACGATTTGCTGGGACCAAAGGAGAGATGTGCAAGCGCCCGCTACTCACCTCTTTTCTGTATCTAGCTGCTGGGGAAGGGGCTAGACGCGAGCATCGTACATCCCCGCCAATAGTGATGACCCCGTCTCCTCTATCATGTATAGGCCCCCGCTGACCAATATTGATAGCAGATGCACGACGTACTGGCGTTACGCTGGGGAGCCGGACAGATTCAGACCATGATATGTAGCTCTCACTCTCGTGCCGCGGCCGTCTACTCCCGAATCCCAAATATGTTGCCTTACCCGGATGCTCGACTGTAGGTATGGCGCTATCGATCACTGATGATCTTTCCCGCTCGTGCTCAAAGTCTCGCACGTTGGCCTGAAGGCGTGTGGCCTCCTTCGCTTGGATATTCACATCCCGTCCTACTAGTGCTGGTCGTACAGAGGTAAAGTATGCAGAGATCTCTTCTTGTTTAGCTTGTGCATGATCCTTCTTGCGCTTGTTCTTCCGCAACCCTGCCTGGGGGGCGTCTTCCGGTTGGTCTTTATGCTTCTGCAAGAACTTCATCTCAGAAAAGACCAGGTCCGGCACTATAAGATAAGTCAGTTATGGGCTGATAGGTGCGGGGCGGCTGCAGTAGGGAGCTTACGGCCACGCCCCTTGACTGGCGACGACGCCTTTCCCTTGTTGAAAATACCCAATTTTTCTCGCGGTCTCAGCTACACCAATCATCAGTTCATGCAGGCCAACCTCGTGTATGACGGACATCCTACCGTCAGTCGATCCCTGGGGATATTCTTGGCGTGAAAGCTCTGGACTAAGCCAATGCCCGGTTTGTCGGTCTTGCTGCGTCTTGATTTGCGCTTTGTTTTCCTTGATTCGCGCTTCCGGTGCCGGTATACCAGCGTCCCCCGCGCCTTAACATCCTTCGCCGCAGGCTCGTAGCGCTCCCGGCGTGTCTTGCGTCGAGGCCTGCGCGCGTACTGTTGACTTGAGCTGCTGCTCCCCGAGGACCGGGTGGTGTGTTGGGATGCATTGCTGCAGGCGCTGTCACTACTGGTACTATCGTCGATATCGACACCGTGTTCGATTCGGGGTGTCTTGATGCGTGCTGGGCAGGCCTCGAGCATGGAGCTGTCCGATGCACTCCGCTTCGGCCTGCGTTTCTCTCGCGGAGGCTCCTCGACTTCCTTGGGGCATAGGAAGGCGGGCAGCCCTAGCTGCTCTGGAAGACCGGGCGGCCGTTCTGGCAGGACAGTCTCGTCCAGCCACTTGCGGATGTCCATGACGAGATTAGTGCAGGACGGTCAAGACAGCTCTTTCCCAGGAACGGCGAAGAAAGCGGCTGACCGAGCGAGCCGTCCCGTAGTGAGGATCCGGACGATTCGGGAGCTTGACCGACTTTCTTGAGGGCGAAACTGCCGTGGTACAGCATTGAGCAGGGAGCTATCCGCCGCGATCATCGGCTAGAAAGCTCTAAGAGGCGCCCAGGATGGGGGCAAAGACTGGTGCCGTGTAACGGAGTCGAGGCTAGAGTGTTGCGGGAGGGGCTGCGAAGAGGCCATATTACAATGCTTTATGATGGGAAACACTGGAAGTGGTGGGCAAGAAGCTTCGACCTCACGTCCCAAAACGGAAATGTCGATGGGCGGTTAGGTTCCTGTCTGGCAGTGTCTAGGAAGGCGCCCTCTGAGGGTGTGATGGTCCCTCCCCAGCGGCCCAATTCAACAAACTCGGCGGCGGCGGCGGCGGTCTCTGCACAAACCGCTCTGCGCTGCCATGTCTGCAGAATATGTCTTTATGGGGGCACAGTCACGCTGATGTGCGGTGCTGGCTGGTTG
Organism: Lojkania enalia; assembly: GCA_010094045.1. NCBI lineage: Eukaryota > Fungi > Ascomycota > Dothideomycetes > Pleosporales > Lojkania > Lojkania enalia. The sequence continues at coordinate 226,962 of ML986649.1, forward strand.
ACAGTGTGCTGCCTGAGGCTTTGGTGAGGCTTGATTCGCGCGCTCTGATTGGCCCAAGGTGGGAAAACGGGCATGACGGAGGCGGCCGCCATCAGTCAGACCTGCTACACGAGAGACTCGAGACTGGAGGGGCTTTATGCTGGACGGTTCGAGACTTGGTTCTTGTTCTCGCGGCGTCTCCTGCCAGTGCCTCTGCCGGCGTCTTTGTCGTTGTCGATGCCTGGACATCTGCTTTGGAGTGCACCGCTGTGCGCTCTCGCTGGCCGGTGCGAGGGCAGGGCGGAGCAGGGTGCAGAGGAGTGCAGGTGCCCACCTGCAACGACGCACGAGCCAGGATTTGCCTGCCGGGGACGACCTGGCCCGGTGCCGGTCTGGTCTCCACACCTTGCACCGTGACAATCAACTTGATAAGGCTTCTTTAAACCGTCCCCTCCTCCATCCAATGCCCGTCCGCCGTTCAGCCCATATTCGCGGCAATTGCTTTGCTTTTGCTGCCCTCCAAACGACGCTGCGCTCGCGGGCACACGCCACCACGCTCCTCTACCTCTCCTCTACCGGCGTGCTCGCTCCGCCCACTTGGAATTGTCCAATGACGCGCCCGCCCGCTGCTTTGCCCACTGTGTGTTTCTGCGAAAAAAAAAAAATCTCGCCGTGGCGATCCTATCGGCCGCCCCAGCTCCTGGCCCTGTGCATAAGGCACGCTGTGGTGCACCCGCGCGTCTGTCATTGGGCCCGCCCCGGGGACAGGCTAGCCATGGCCGCATGGACATCGAGACACGGGATGGACTAACCCAGCATCAGCGTGTGCCAATATGGGAGCACCGCACCCCATCATGCCCATTGCCCATCATCAGGCGCCGGTCCCAGAGCGCGGAAGGCCTACAAGAAGGCTGCATCTGTCGCTTCTGCCGTGTATCATAACCCTCCGACCTGTGCATTGCTTACGTTCATCGGGAAGTGCGCATTGCAGCCATCTACCTCTTGCTCTGCTCGGCCGCCGCCTTTATTAGTAGCCGATACCCCATGCAGTTCCTTGCGATTGCGTGCGAGTGTTTGATCTAGTTAGCGCTCTTTCACAACTCCGGAGGCCTATCTGCTACTTTGCACTCTTTTCCTTCTTGCCCCGCCTCACTATCTCTCTCACGGACGCTACCTACAACCGCCACTACCTTTGCGCCGACATCTCCCTTCTCAGTCTCGACGCCCGGTACCAGTGCGCAACCCGCCAACCCTTACTTTACATTCCAAGACCAAATGTTCGTTCTGCCATATTGCTCCTCGTCATCCGTCACTGTCCAGCCTGCTTGGCCTTTTTGCCCGCTTTCCTTTTTTTTTTTTCCTTTGTCCTCCGGGGCCGCTTGATGATCGCAATCTTCAGCCCTTAAACATGTCTTGAATTACATCATGTCGCGCGCTTTCCCTAACTCGAGTGTGAAATTGAGACCGTGTAGAGTTCGATTGAGTCGACATGTCCAAACTTTTCATTGGGTAAGTACCTTCATTGCCCCATTCCCTGACTTGGAACTGACCACCGTTGCAGAGGTCTTGCCTGGCATACCGATGACGCCACTTTGCGGCAGAAGTTCTCAGAGTTCGGTCAAGTCGAAGAGGCTGTGAGTTGCCCCCCTTTTAGCCTCTGCCCTATTCCCAAGTCGAGTGCAGCGCTCATGTAATATTAGGTTGTCGTGAAGGATCGCGACACTGGCCGAAGCCGTGGTTTTGGTTTCGTCAGGTTCTCGCAAGAGTCCGAAGCCGACGCTGCCATGCAGTCGATGAACAACGTTGAGTAAGTAACTTTAGTTCCATTTTAATCTAGCTCCGTCTCTATCCAAGCAACGCACACGCGCAGCACGAGCGTTGTGGCCGGCAGCTTCATTTTCAGCTATTGATCGCCGGGGCCCTCACTCACTGTGCACAGGTTCGATGGCCGCATGATCCGCGTGGATAAGGCGTCTGACCGCTCCGGTGGAGGCGGCGGAGGCGGCGGCTTTGGCGGCGGCCGCGGTGGTGGTGGTGGTGGTGGTGGTGGAGGATACCAATATCGCGGCGGCTATGGCGGACAGCAGGGTAAGCTTGACCAGCACAGTCTTCCCCTTCCTATCTAATTCACTCTTTCCAGGCGGCGGAGGGTACGGCCGCGGCGGTGGTAAGATGGCCCTCCGACGCAGCGACTAAAACTCAACTGACAAGCTGTGTAGGCTACGGAGGTGCCGGCAGCTGGGGCGCTTCCCAGGGCGGCGGGTATGCACCACGGGGTGGTTACGGTCAGGGCTATGGTGGACAAGACCAAGGCGGACAAGGTGGCGGCCAGCAGTGGTAGAAGACTAGTCCAACAACTTCTCCTTATTGGCCTACACATCTCGGTCAAGCGTCTTTTCGACTTCACACGAACCGGTTCACTCAGGGAAATCTAAAAGGTGCGGATGTAATCACGGGTTTCGGATTTTCGGAGACGGGAGACTGTTTACCTTTGTCAAGACAAGGTGTCTTCGATTTCCTACTTTCTACTCTACTCTAATGGGCGGGCGCCGGTTAGCGACTCAATAAGCTTCTACGATTCTTCAATGTCTTACGGCAAGATGGGTTGGAGACTGCAACTTGGGGTTGGTAACTTTGCGACGAGATGATTGATACCCATCTTCAAATCAGAGCGTGCTGCTGACTTCCTATGCAATACAAATACACACTCTTTTACGACACTTCTGGCATTGTCGTCTACGTCTTTTGTGTCTACTATTCTTCCAAGCAGATATTTTTGATTGACGGCGCAGGACCTCCAGCTCGGGCAGCAATCTCTAACATGCTATACTGAACGGGGTACGACTGAAGTGGCTACGATGCTCGGAAGGGAATAGATCGCCTCGTACATAGACGGTTGCTATTTTGAATCCCCTGCGTCTCGGCTATTCTCCCCCACAAATTGACCAAATTACGAATGTTCAATCTACTTAAGTCGACGGGCCCTGGGCCCTAATTGACACCTGTACAACACCAAGCGTAGGCTACAGGTATCACTGCAGGGCTAGAAATTGCTGGTCGGTGCCGGGGAACACGCACTGACAACGGTTGATGAGCGCGAGGCTGTGGGCCGCGCCAGAGCGGCATAGGAAAAGTACGGAGTTGATCGTCCCCCCATGCTTTGTGGACCGAGAGAGCCCGTCGCATGCGCCTAGGCATGATAACGATCCGCATCCGCACCGCCACAAGCGACCACGGCGAACGCCTTGGATGTGGATGCCTGAACGGGATCACCGTAGCTCGGCACCATGAAATCCTCCTTCAACCGCGAGGCTTGATCCCGCGCACTCCCCTCAACACCCTAGGCCCCCCCCTCGAACAGTAGCGACGGCAACATGAAGGGCTTTGCCGACTCCGAACCTCTGTTCCCGCCCGGGCTGCAGAGGAGGAGCTGGAGTGTGCGCCAAGCATTGACGACGGGGGTCCTTATCGTCCTCCTGACCGTCATTCTCTTCAAGTCCGCATCCTCTCCGTTGAGCGGCTTCCACTTCTCCACACATCACACGGACGATGAGCTAAAGGATCCATATACCTGGAAATGGTCCTCGGTAAGCTTGTTTCTGTCGAGTAAACGCGGGGGTTCATTCTTCCACCACGCCACTTGCCCGAATCAGATACCAGCGCCAGCTTCCCACCCCCCCCAACCCAAAAAAAAGTTATGACTGTCTAGAAAACCCGTGTTTCTCAATGCTATCATTTCTTTCATTAAGCTATCTATGAAAATGCTCGTAGAAATTCGTATTGGTCTATCCGCTGATAGCAGGTCCCTGCATACGCTAATCAGGCTTATTAGATCGAAGCCACAGAGACCCTCCAGTTCCACCCATGCTATGACGGCTTCGAATGCGCGAAGCTCAAACTTCCCCTTGACTACTTCAATGGAACCTATCCAAAGGAAACCATCAGCGTCGCCCTCGCCAAGCTGCCCGCACGGGTTTCCGTTGACGACCCCCGATATGGAGGGCCGGTGCTTATCAACCCCGGGGGCCCAGGTGGCCGTGGAGTTTTGCTCGCGGTTGCAATGGGCCAAATCCTTCAGGCTGCAATCGACTCGGCCGAGAATCGGGGGTCGTTGTCGGAGTACGACAAGCAACACAGTGCCGCAAGATACTTCGACATCATCGGATTCGACCCCCGTGGTATTGGTGAAACAGAGCCTCCATCGTACTGTCTTTCTGATGGGCCTTCATCCTGGTCGTGGAGGTTGAGAGAGTCTTCGGAGGGGATCCTTGGCAGCTCTGATGCCGCAATGGGTCGATTATGGTCGATGAATCATGCATACGGGACGTCGTGCAAGAACGTATCCGACGCCGAAGACGGTCCGGATATCAAGCAGTACATGACTACTGCTTCGGTAGCGCGTGATATGCTCGAGATTGTCGAGAGGCACGCCGAGTATGTTGCATCACGGACAGCCACTACCAAGCATGCGTCTGAGAAGCCAAAGCTCCAGTACTGGGGCTTCTCATACGGCACCTACCTTGGGTCCACATTTGCCTCCATGTTTCCAGACCGAGTAGGCAGGCTGGTTCTAGATGGGGTGGTGAATTCAGATGACTACAACGCAAGCCTTGGCAACGGTAGTCTCCACGATACCGAGAAGGTCGTGGCCTCCTTCTACCACTACTGCGCAGCATCCGGCCCCGAATCATGTCCCCTAGCTGCTTCAAACTCGGTGGCCAAGGACGTTGAAGATCGCGTTCACAACATCCTCAGATCCATTTACCACAATCCAGTGGAACTCTATTCCGCAATATCACCGGAAGTCCTGACCTACTCGGACATCAGGATGCTCCAGTTCCTGTCTCTTTACCAACCAGCTCAAGCCTTTCCGTTGCTCGCACAGATTCTAGCCGCGGTGGAAGCCAGGCATGGTGAAATGCTCGACCAATTCGCCCAAGGTCTCGGCTCGGGCCATGTGTATTCGTGCCCCATCAATGGATCCGCATCTTCCGTCCCCATTGACCCCTCAGTTGCGCTATATGCGATTTTGTGCTCCGACGGCGAGGACATGACCGGTGAAGACATCACGGAGTTTGACAAGTATTGGAACTTGTGCGAGAAGATATCGCCGACCGTTGGAGCTATTTGGGCGAGCTTAAGGATGAAGTGTGCGAGCTGGAAAATCAAAGCCGTGCATAGATTCCAGGGAAACTTTGGAGGTTCTACGAGCCACCCCATTCTCTGGATAAGCAACACTGCAGATCCCGTGACGCCGTTGCGGAGCGGGAAGATCATGAGCGCAAAATTCCCGGGGAGTGTACAGCTTGTGCAGGATAGTGCCGGTGTAAGTCCTTTCCTTCATCCTAGGTCTGAGATCGGTGCGCGATGAGATGGAGTGCTAATTGGGATACAGCACTGCTCTATCGCAACCCCGACGCCCTGCACTCTCTACCACATCCGCAGATACTTCCAGACCGGCTCACTCCCGGATCCAAACACCATCTGCATCCCGCCTGCGTCCCCCTTCTCGCTCAACTCTACAGACCCGCACTCCCCCTTCTACGACCCCTCGCTTTTCGCCGAACAGGTCGAGCTGCACGAGGCAGAAGTCAGACATATAGCCCTGGACTGGCTGGAAGTGAAATATGATGATTTGCTAAAGAGTGAAGATGAAGATGGGAGGGTGATGAAGGGGATGAAGGAGTTGTCGAAGTGGATGGCGGAAAATAATAGATTCTTTCTAGCCGGTGAGCATCATCATCAGAGGATCGGCAGGCTTATGAAGGCGGCGTCCGGGAGTGAAGGGGGTTTCTGAGGGCTGGGTTGTGCTGTGCGCAATGGTGCAAACACAACGTGGATATGATTACATATGGGTTTTTGATGACAGCGATTTGATGTTCATGCAATCTGTATGTTATTGATTTGAGGCAGGTATTGCGTAATGGTGGATTTTTATTACTTTTGCCAACTATGGGAAGTATTATTGTATACGGCCGATATGTACCATTCGCTCAATCCGTTGATCATTCTCAGATTAGATCATAAGATTATTAACGATGGTTTACTACCATTACCATGAAGTACTGCTCACCAGTACCTCCACCTCTCCCAACCGAACCCGCCAACCAAACAGTTCGACACTGCATAGGGACACTAATTCCACCATTTCCTTTTTCAAAGGTGCCTTTAAGCTAATACAAAAATCTCACCCTCAACGCTTTGATTACTCAGCCACACTACAAGTCGGTCCATTTCTGCTTTGAAGGGTTGCTTGTAGCCAACACGTAATTCTCAACACTCGGCCCTTAGCACACAAAGTCCGCACTCGCAACTCACCTCTCGCCCACTTACTCACACGCATATATGTTCTCTCAACTTTGTATTTTTGATACTACCCTCTGCACCCCATCCTCAAAAGATATTCTTTTCGAAATCTTCTAGAGGGTGCGGCATGGATTGGCTAAGCAATTTTTTTTTTTTGTTTTTAAGGCGCCAAATGCTGTTGCATGTGTGTGTATAGCTCTGAAGCACGCGCAGTGCTATGCTAATAGCATGCAACTCTGTGGATTGGGCTTTTTGTTTTTAAAAGATTGTGGGATGTGTGGATTTCCAACGGGTTTTAGTCCTAGGACCCGTGCGAAGGCAGTGTACCGTAGCATATTGCGCGATGATCTAGTAATTTTGCGTAGTTTTAGGCTGGAGGTTTTCGGGCTGCGAGAGGCATGTGATCTTGAGGTTTGGACTTTTCGAGATGGCAGCATATTGCTATCTCGTTCCACATTTTAGTCCGCTCCGTGGCCTGCTAATATTATGCGGTTTCTAAGCTTGTTAGACGCAGCATTTTATTATTTCAATTCTATTTTTAAAGATCTTTCGGGAGTTTGCAGGATCATGATGTGATGTTGGGAGTCTTGATTGCTGCGTCTCAAGCTCGTGATGCATTCACCCCAACACGAACACCATGTTTTCTCCGGATGGAATTTTTAATAGTATGGGCAGCATCCCCTTCCAGTTTCTCGATTTTTTGTCTTTGAGGATTACAGGACTTGTAATGGCTTAATAAAAGACTTTAGTTCCGCTATACACTTGCTGATACTATGTGTTTCTAGGCTGGTAGACAGCATTTAATCGTCATAATCGTATTTTTCGAAAAGTGCGCTATATGAACAGGTCGAATAGAATTTTTGTAACCGTTCAGTATTTGAATTGTGCTTTGTTTTCAACTCCCCCGCACTACTACCACACCATGACGTCTAATGTGATGTATTTTTTTAATGCAATGCACCGTATGCTGGCCTTGCAAACTCCTTCTTGGAGATGGCGGGACAAAGAACGCATGAGTAATGACTGACTTCTAGTTTTTTAGTCATTAGCGCTACTATATATATGTGAATATCTGTGATTCACCAGCGCCTAAACCATGAATTGTTCTCATTTGTATTTTTAAAGCTACGCCCAGCACTTCATCTCCGAAAATATTCTTTTAGAGATTGCGGGACATTATACATCTTTAGGTTCGTTTTGGGGACTTGCACTCTCCCTTTCTGCCACGCACATATGCATTCGATATTCGAATTTTTGAAGCCGCGCTCAGCATTCGAGTCTGAACACTGTATTTTCAAATATAATGAGGTGCTAGGAGATTTTAGTTATTAATACTGTCGTATAGCATACTCGTGTACATGTTTATGTATGGAGTAGGATGTAGTACGAGACCTTTCCGGCACATCAAGTATTTCTCTGCTCATTTTGTAGACTTTTAGCGCGCAATGCTGGCTTTATCGGCGCAAGGCGAAGATCGATGTTGATATAAACATGCTGCTCTCTCTGGTTTTGAATCTTAATAAGTAAGTTATTAGCTATATCTTATATTATAGCTAAAGTAGGTATAAATCCTCACGAATCTAGGTTAAATATAACGTATTCCACCATCGAAGCGGCCACTTTTTCTTGGCGTAACGAACACCATGTACGAAAAGTTAATTTACTCAATACTAATAAGAGATCCTACGTACGATACAATTTCATCTGATTCAGAATTTTCCCTATTATCCTTTTAGCACGTACGAGCGTTATATCCAGTCTTACTACAGTTACTATAGTAGCGTTGAGCTGGTTGGGCCCTTTCTTAAGTACCAGCACTACGAGTCTTCTTAAAGGGCTGAGAGCCTATAGATGCCTCAGCAGCTACGTACAAAGATCCCTCGCTATACGATACTATACTATTATACTAAATATACTTTCTTTTGTGGTGAGAGGCGAATCTTGTCTCAGGGAGGGAGATGAGGAGCTGAACTGGTTGATTGAAGATGGCCAGCGGGCCATATTTATGTACATGAAAAAGGGGTATATCAGCTGATATCCAGCGTGATATCCGGCATGATATCGACCGTGATATCGTACGTCGATATCTGATACAGCTCGGCAGACTAGCCAAAAATCCCCATGACACACCCCCCCAGCTTTGACTGCGAAGGAGAAGCTGCGTCGAAAAAATGAAGGTAGATACTATAC